>DF357714.1:7057-142497 GCA_000787875.1 Solanum virginianum | reverse complement strand
CCAAAATTCTTGAAAATTGACGCAAGTTCTTCTAAAATTCCCCGAGGTTATGACAGTAATTCCGAAGTTCATAATTAGTCCAACGTGTCGACGTATGGGGTCTAACATTTATCATTCAAATTATAGATGTATGTCACTATGTAATGACGAAGAACAATACAATCTATCCAAATATCGTAGTCATTGGAACAATACAGTACGATACAATACAATACAGTACAACACAGTACAACACAATACAATACATTATGAAATAATACATAACAACCATCCAAACAAAGTGTAAATTAATCTCATAACATCGTAATTTTTATTAAATATAATTACTTCTATTTTTAATTTTTTGTTTCATTATAATTTTTGTTTTGGCCTACTTCATCGTGCATCTTTAAAAAGGTCAAGTTAAGATGAATAAATTATCTCTCAAAATAAAAATATATATAGAAACAATATCAAGAAAATCTTAAGTTGAAAACAATTGTTCCAAAAAGATTGTAACTAAATGGTTTTAAAATATTTTAAAATTTTATATAATTGACTATAATAAGAACGATGGATAGAGTTATTAGAAAATAATATATTAATATTTTTTTCTTTTTATTAAACTCTTTTTATTATGAAATAACCAAAATTATAAAAGATGTGAGATTCTTATCAGAATGATGGAATGATTAATAAAACGTCACTTGTGATACTTATAATATGATTTAGTGTGATATCTTTACACTCATATTAATTAAAATATATTTTTACACTAACTAATGTGTTTTAATGATGGAATGTTATATTTTTAATGATCAAATTTAGCCCCTCATTAATGTTGGATTAAAATTTGTCTTTAGCAACCGAACAAAAATTGGTCACTATAAGTGTAAAACCAATTTGGTCACTATAAGTTTATTTATAATAAAATTTGCCTTTAACAATTAAAAAAAAATGGTCACTATAAGTGTATTTATAATGACCAAAAAAAATTTGATCACTATAAGTATATTTATAACGACGAAAAAAAATTTGTTCGCTATAAGTATATTTATAACAACCAAAAAAAATTTGGTCGCTATAAGTATATTTATAACGACCAGAAAAAATTTGCTCACTATAAGTGTATTTATAACGACTAGATTCATTTCCTTCATTTAGAAATGGTTGTTAAAAGTCTTTTTTCTTGTAGTGATAATCAATACATGTCATAGAGAGTACTACATAAAGATAAGAGCGGGGGCTAAGAAAAAGTAACCAGGCTCACCCTCATAGTCAATAAACTACCAAGAAAGAGAAAAATCTTAATACAAAGCAAGAGATCATAAGTAACGTCCCCGAAATGGAGGACTCACCAACAAGCTTGAGCAAAGTCGTACTAGCCACGTGGAGGAGGATGCTCAAGTGGTACACCAGTTCCTACATGGTGACATCATGTAGGCATAGAGTACGCATTAGTACATTTGAATGTACTAAGTATGTAGAATGCAATGCAATAAGAGATAAGTTCGTAATCAAAATGCATAAGCATAAGCAATGATTATCATATGGCAATATGACATGTATGAATGATGCTTGAGGTAAATCATACTTTCATAGAACATAACACGTGTGGGGAGTGACCATTCTTAGTGCAATCCAAGGCCTACCACCTCCTTGGAGAGGCGTATGAGGTACAAACCCCATTCATGAGATTGATGGAGTACAAACCCCCCAACGGATTGATGGGTACAAACTCCCAACATGGTTGATGGAGTACAAACCCCCAATGGGTTGATGGAGTACAAACTCCCCAACAAGGTTGATGGGTACCAACCCCTAACAAGGTTACCTGGACCTACCACCCCGCGAGCTAGACGATCGAGATACCAACCCCTCAATAGGTCACCCGGGCCTACAACCTCCCGAGCTAGGCTTGGTCATTCCAAAAACTATAGAAATAGTATCATATAGATATGCACTTCTCTCCTATTATCATATAGTCATTTTAGCCATACATTCCTCTCATCATCATACAATCATCATATGCATATATTCCTTTCATCATTATATAGTCATCATATACATACATCAATTTCATCATTATTTCATCATCATGTAGTCACTTAAAGGAACCTATGAAAGAAAAGCACACACCTTAGCTTTGGAGATGAACTTGATGAAGATTGAAGTTGGAGACTTGAAGCTTGTTGAATTCCTTAAGATTAGGGGGAGGGTTTTGAGTCTTGAGTTTGGGAGTAAAATATTTGGCTAAGTGTTTGAATGAATATTGAGAAATGTTTAGAATGATATAAGGGTGAAAAATGGCTAAGTATAGGTATTTCCACGTTTGAGAACACTTAGGCCCAAGACTTAAAAGTCTTGGACCGACGTCAAAACTAGACCAAATTTAACAAAGGTGCGCGCCCTTGGCGCGTTGTGCCAGGGGTGCAAAAAGCTCTCTGGAAATCACATTTTAGGAATTTTAAATTTTGATAAGGTTGCTCTAAAATCAGGCTTAGACCTTCTCCCCCCTAAATTTGACCCCTTGAACAAGAATATGAAGTCAGATTTTTGATATGATGCACGAATTTTGAGATATATAGAAATTATGATTCTGGGCACTTTCGAGGCACATTTTCGAGCACTTTTGGGGTCATTTCAACTACATGGAATCTAATATAACCCCCTATTTTGGCACGGGGAGTCCACTTATCGGGTGAAAATCAATTACATAGTATGCATCATTATAAAATATAATTGTCTTGGTCTATATGGATCCACTAGCCTAGCCTACAAGGGCTTCTATAGTGGCACATAGTTAATGGGGCAAAGGGTTGTTTCTAGGGTTTTCTTATCGAACCTTACCCCATTACCTTATTCAGTGCTAAGTCATCCCACGGGATTCTTTATAACATGTACTTATGTAAATTATGATACTTAGAATAATAAGTAGCAATTTCAAGGAGTAGCTCGAAACTTAGGAATCACCAAGTGAGATATGTCTTTTCACCTCGGGACCATCATAAACGTCATTTAGGGTGTTATTAACATGCTTATATCTTTGTCAAAAAATCAACTGAAAAAATTTCTTTCATGCCCTGTTCATCATCAATATGTCATGTGTATATTGACTTAAACTTAGTGAACTTAGTCATTCACTAGAAAACTCATGAATCAGTATGGTCATATATGATCATGAAAAATATGCTTATTTAAAATATGCATTAACAACCCAAACATCATTATTTGAAACCCTAATCATTGGGGTCATTACCATATACTCAAAGCTCATATAAATACTTAACAAGACATGACATAATAACATTAAAGGCAAAATACATCATAAAATCATCATTAGCATGCATCACAATATTTAAAGAAACTTAAAGAAAAGGTAAAAATTTTAATGAAGGACTTTGTGGGTGAAAAGAACCCACTAATCAACTCACATCCCTTAGTTGGAGCCTAAGAAGAAGAACTTATTGTTAAAGAAGGATCCTTGAAACCCTAACCTTCTTGCCTTGTTCTTGGGGAGAGCAACTGCCTTAAGGTTTTTTTGAGAAAGTGGAAGAATGAAACAAATGAGATTTTTTAGGGATTTTAGGTCTGTTTAGGACCCTAAAGAAGCACAAAAATGACGTAGTTTAAGTATAGGATTCGCGAAAAGGATGAAAATACCCTTCATTAAAACTGATAGATACGAACCATAAGACCTTGACTATGGGTCATAGTTTGAACCATATATTGTTTTGTTCTCCTTTTCCAATCTTCATAGAATGGTTAGCTGCCCACCAAACCATGAAATCTTATCCATAGGTCATATACTGATCTATAAGTTATGGATGGCCTTGTGAAATCTTTCTACACTTAGTAAAATTTCCATTCTTAGGGACTCTATTCATGAAGGCTAAGCACATACCGTAAACAAGACTACAGACCACCTTGTTGGTCATGGGTCACCTTCTAGAAACTCCAAATTTCTTTCATGTCTAGAACTCACTCCTACAACTTGATCTACAGTCCATATTTCCTTCTACTGGCTGTAGATGGTCTTTGTAGATCCTTTTATACTTAACAATATTTCCAACTTTCTAAGGCCCCCATTCACGAGCCTTGTCTATGGCTTATAGATTGGACCACAGGCCATGAAATGGGCTCGTGAAATGAGTCCTAAGCATTTCCAATCTAATTTTTTCTATAGATTTGGGCTTCTAACCTGAGGGTCCTTACAAAAAATAGATGCGTTCATAAGATGATCATATGTGCGTTTATTGTCAACCTGAAGTTTGATATTCGCAAAATTATTTGTGCAATATAATTAAGTTAAGAGCATAAATTTTAGAACACATAATCAATATAATTTATATTGATAATATTGATAAATATTCAGGTTGATTGACACTATATACCTTAGATAAATGGCCAACATTTGATTATGAGAAGAAAGCTTCATGGTCTGAAATATGTAGACAAAGATATGCATCAGTCTAATACATTATGATCAATTTCCCCCTCAACTTGTATATGGTCAGGGACCATATAATTGTTATCTAATAATTTTGATATGCGGCATATAATTATTAAATATACCATGATAAATAAAAGATGAATTCTCCAAGGTATATTAGAATATATGTTAGTTTGTCTAACATAAGGGGGAGATAATAATAAACTAGGAGTTGAAATGCTCTTATTGAATGTCCCTAAAGGACAAATCTCATGATAGGTATGAAATATGCAATTGACCACAAATAAGATAAATTTTAAAAAGAAAATGATCAACAACAACAACAACATACCTAGCAGAATTCCACAAGTAGGGTGTGGGGAGGGTAGAATGTACGTAGACCTTACCACTACCTCATAGAGGTAGAGAGACTGTTTCCTAGGAACCCTCATCTCAAAAACCAATAAGTAGAATAAAATAGATACGAAAAAAGAAAAGAAAAAGAAAGGGAATAGAAAAAAGTGACTAATAAGTAAAAACACATGACAGTATGCTAATACGATAAAATTTACATATCAAGATGAAAAATGACAATACAAGATATAACGACAATGTAAATATGCTTAAAGTAAACAAATATAGGACTAATAATAACAACGTAAGACATAAATACATCACTACTCCTACTAACCTACTATATCATGAAGTCATACATCGACCTACCCTTACTAACCTATTAGTTCTCTACTCTAATACGTAACCTCAACTCTTTTCTATTTAAAGTCATGTCCTCGGTGACATGAAGTTTTGATATATCTTGTCTAATCACCTCCCCCCGATACTTCTTCAGTCTATCTCTATCCCTGCGCGTATCTCCTAAATCCAACCTCTCACACCTCCTAATAGGAACATCGATACTCTTTCTCTGTATATGTCCAAACCAATGCAGTCTCGCTTCCCTCATCTTATCAGCAATAGGGTCTACCTCTAGTTTCTCCCAGATGATCTCATTGCTAATCATATTACTCTTGATATGTCCACACATCCATCTTAACATCCTCATCTCTGCAACCTGCATCTTCAGAACATATGATTTTTTGATTGGCCAACACTCATCACATATAGCAAAGATGGTCTAACCACTATTTTGTAAAACTTGCCTTTAAGCTTAGGTGGTATCTTTTTATCACACAATACTCCCGAGGTAAGCCTCTATTTCATCTATGCTACCCCAATACGATGTGTAACATCATTGTCGATATCTCCTTTACTCTGGATGATAGATCCAAGATACTTAAGGCTTTCTCTCTTAAGAATAGATATAGTGGACAAGCTTCACTTCAATGTCTGTTTCATCTCTAGCAACACTGAATTTACACTCCAATTTGATTCTGGTCAATTTGAACCCTTTGGATTCCAAAGTTTCTCTACAAACCTCCAATCTATCATTAACTTTGGCCCGAGTCCCATTAATCAGTACTGTGTCATCTACAAATAGCATACACCATGGCTCCTCCTCTTGGATAGACCGTGTTAGCTCATCCATTACCCAAGCAAAAATAAAGGACTCAACACAGATCCTTGATGGAGTCCTATCTCAACAGGAAAATACTTTAAGTCTCCTCCTACCATTCTTACGTGAGTTTTGGCTTCGTCATACATATCCTTTATCACCCTAGTATACACCATTGGAATACCTTTTTTCTCTAGGAATCTCTATAAAATATCCCTCGAAACTTTATCATAGGCCTTTTCTAGGTCAGCCTCAATGAGGGGGATGTTGATGGATAGCTGCTTCATCTCACTTCACACAGGCCATTTGCCTGAGCGTGTAGCAGCACATGATGAGCAACAAAGATGAGGCTACCTATATTTCTCCACTAATATCCGAACAAGATGGATTGCTTTAGCAGTTGATCATCTCGGTATAAATCTAAATTGGTTCTCAAAAATAGACACTACTTTCCTTACCCTCATATCCACCACACTCTCTCAAACCTTCATAGTGTGACTCAACAACTTTATACCCTTGTAATTGTTATAGTTTTGAATATCATCCTTGTTCTTGTACAATGGAACCATTGTACTCATCCTCCATTCATTAGGCATCTTGGCAGTATTTATAATAGTATTAAATAGTATAGTCAGCCATTCTATTCTATCTTTGACCATGTTCTTCCAAAAATCTACTGGAATCTCATTGGTTCCTATCGCCCTCCCTCTCTTCATCCTTCCAATAGCACCTCTAACCTTCTCAACTCCAAATCGCCAGCAATAACCCAAATCTCAATGACTTTCAGAGTGTGCCAACTCACCCAGATCAATGTCTCTAGCTCCTTTTCATTTAAGAGTTAATGAAAGTAAGCTTACCACCTTAGCTTAATGAAAGTCTCATCCACCAACACCTCACCCTCCTCATCCTTAACGTACTTCACTTGGTTTAAGTTACGAGCTTTCCTTTCTCTCAATTTAGTAAGCCTATACAATCTCTTTTTCCCCACCTTTATCATTTAGCTCCACATATAGGTGTTCAAATGCTGTTGTCTTAGCACTCATCACAGCTATCTTCACTTCTATCTTTACCGTCTTATAGATCTCCTTTAGCCTTCGCTATTCATACGCATCCCCACACTTTAACCACTTTGTATAAGCAATCTTCTTAACTTTCACTTATCCTTGGACTTCATCTTTCCACAACCAATCTCCCTGATGTCCATCAAATGTTCCTCTTGAAACCCCTAGTACCTCGGTAGCTACTTTTCTAATGCAACCAGTAGAAGTGTCTCACATATAGTTCACATCTCCGCCACTACTCCAAGCCTCTAAACTTCTCAAAAAGAGAAAGAGCAAGTAATCAAAATGGCTATAATTCAGAGGCAATATGCTCTTGAAGAGCTTATGACATAACACTTCATGAAACCTCCTGTGAGGGTTAACTACCTGAAATTAATGAAGTGATGAGATCCCAACAAGTTATGTCACAATGCAAATCGATTAAAAAAATATTTTATCGATGATATCTTTAATACAATATAGCACAATATTATAAATGATTATGAAGACCTAAATTCTATAGTATATTAAAGCATAGTCTAATTAGTAAGTGAAATGATGCATCTTGATAAGCGTAAAGCTTATTTGTCTTGCAATCTAAAAATTAGAAAATGTCATGTGATGAGTCATAGAAATACGATTTGTATAATGCTTTAAACAAAGAATTTTTGCATGTTCTCAAGCAAACTTGATATTTTGAAGTTTATTTTTGTTATTTTTCAGGAAAAAGACTAAAGAATGAAAGAAATGAGAGTACAAAAAAAAGGATGAAAAAGAGTGCAAAGAGGAGCAAAATTGGAACCAAGTGTGGGCACACGGGGGCCTATATGGCTCGTGTACCCCTACACGGACTGTGAGGCCCATCATGGCCTCACACTTGGCCGATGACATTGGCTAGTTGGTGAAGGCAAGCCCCATGGATATGCCATGGACTATGGCACGTCAAATGGGTCATTATGATGTTCGTCAAAATGACATGAAGGAGTAGTTTGTCGAAAGTTGGAAGATTTTGGCCAAGTAGTATGAGATGGCACGGTCTACGGACGGTTGGGAGTCAGATGAGTCGTGCAGCTGATTGTCAAAATAATGTGACAAGGACACCATCGAAAAGCCAGCAAAATAGGCTAAGAGAGGTTAGATGGTGCATGTCATAGATCGTGTGAGCAACCACGACCCGTGACGTGGATGCGTGTGCAAGAAGTTGAGCAAAAAATGGCAAAGTCATGACAGATCGTCCATCTCACTTCACACAGGCCATTTGCCTGAGCGTGTAGCAGCACATGATGAGCAACAAAGATGAGGCTAAGGATAGCCACACAGACCATTTGATGGTCCGTCTACCGTCATAGGGGCCGTGTGGTGGCCCATGTCCATGACGATGGATTTTTTCTATTTTAATTAGGATTAGGTTTTCTTTATATATAAATGATTATTTTATTTAGTTTTTAGTTAGTCTTGGATGGCTAAAGCTAGAAAAGATTAAAAAATATTATTTTCTTAGAGATTTCACAAGATTTTGGGTTTTTGCTTATCGAATTCAAGCTTGTAGCTTGTGGATTCATTGATTCTTCAATAGTAAGTCTTCTATTATGAATTCCTTGTATCATTGTGAGTTTTATTTCTCGAATATGTTAGGCTAAACCTACAACTAGGGTTGTGGGAACCATGACAAATCAATAAGATAGGCGAATATGGGATAAATTTTGGGAGTGATTAGCGTATATATCTTAATAATCTTCGTTATAATTTCTTCCTTGATGAGTCGATGCATTAGGGTAAGCCTTTATTCTTTGAATGCCCAAAAGGGATATTTTGATTAGGAAAAGAGTTCTATGACAGAAATTTGAGGTTTTTAACCTAGTCTAAGTACTTGAGACCGAAAGGTGAGAGTATTCTGGGATAAACAATAAGGGTTAATACGTAGACGTTCTGAGACTGAAAAGTGATGAATGATATGCATTTAAGAGGGATCAAGAGGTGAATTAGATGTTACATATCTTGTTAGATCTTATATATGCAATCATGAACGGGTTTACCACTAGATTCGGCTATCGTATTAGTTGTCATGGGGAACACAATCCTAGCTTCGCATAAATTGTTTGAAATTTAGTCATTCTTGCACTCATATATTATTTTACTTTAGTAAGTTAGTTTGAAAAAAGCAAAAACAATCCTAGCCTCGCATAAATTAATTGAAATCTAGTCGTTCTTGCACTCATTTATTGCATTATTTAGTTAATTAGTTTGAAAAACCAAAACCGCCTTCCCCATATTTACTTTATGCACTTTTGTTTCGGGAATAGATATTACATCTGAAAATAGTGCTAATAGATATATTCTCATGCATTCCTTGTGAGATTGACCTCAACTCTGCTTGAGTTCTATATTTGATCAACGACCGCTTTACTATTCCATTTGGAGTGTAAATTTGGGTGTATTATCATGCATTTAATATTTAGTATTTTCGCTAGAAAAAATTGATATGAAAGTATTTGAAGGTTTTAAAATGCATGAAACATATACAAGTTCTTCAAAAATTTGTTTATAATCGTCATATTGATTAAAACCAATTAAGAATATTTCATATTGTTACGCAAGTTGATAACTTGTCCCTAATGCACAAAATCAATTAAAAATAGAATGTGAGGGGTCAAAAATATACCTGGAACCTAAACACCATGGTCCCTTATAGGTTGCCTCCCAAGTAGTACTTGATTTATTGTCATGTCACGACTTAGGCAAATTGGTTACTCAGACTTCACCAATTGGCCAGACTTGACTCTTGAGCTCATCTGGATGCTTCATGGACTGACAAATGTTGAAGACAACTTCTTCGTCATTTAATCTAAACCTGAGTTTACCAGCTTCTATATGTACAAGAGTTCGTCCAGTGGCTAGGAATGGTCTTCCTAAGATGATTGGGACGTCGAGGTCAACCTCGCAATCTAGAATCACAAAGGCTGCAGGGAATATGAATTTTTCCACTTTAACTAGCATATCCTAGAGTATCTCCACAGGCTTCTTCACTATTCGATCTGCCATTAATAATAGCATGCTAGTAGGAGTAAGGGCACCCAACCTAGCTTTTTGGAGACCGCAAGGGGCATCAAATTGATACTGGCACCTAAATCACATAGTGCCCTTGCAAACTCTACATCACCTATAGCGTAAGGTATGGTGAAAACACCTGGATCTTCACGCTTTTGAGCTAAGAACTTCGTAGTGATAACATTGCAATATTGAAGCTCTTGAGAAAGCTCCTGACTCACAGTGTGATGTTTCGTGACCAAGTCCTTCATATACTTGGTATAGCCTGACAATTTCTCCAAAGCCTCAATGAGGGGGATGTTGATGGATAGCTGCTTATGTATGGATAGAAAGTGCTTGAACTTAACTTCCTCCTCCCTCTTTTTTGATTCTTTGAGGGAAAGGAGGAGAAGGCCTAGAGATGGGCTTAAATTTTTGTGGTGCTTTTGCTGCTTCACTCACCCTATCCTTGCCACAATCATCTCCTTCATCGATATCCTTTGTTGCAACCATCTCCTCATGAACATCTTCCTCATCAACCTACATATGAGGATAAATAGTTCTCATACCACCGCTAGTAGTAACTGCCATACACTGCCCTTTATTCTTAGGATTTTGCACTATTTTGCTAGGCAATGTACCCTTCTGATGCTGATTCAACTGAGTTGACACTTGACAAAAATGTTGTTCAAGCTGTTTAATAGCCATAGAATGAGACTCTATTTTTTGATTTATGCTAGAGATCTCTATTTTAAAGCCACTTAGATTCTCATTCTGTGTCTCAACCTTCTTCAATAGACGATCAAACATCTCCTCAATTCTGGAATTACTTGTACCCACGTCCCGGATGTGTGGTGGAACATAAGGACCATTTCTGAAGCCTTCCTTACGACCCTAATCTGTATCTGGACCCCTATTCTTATCATAATAACTGCCACGGTTGTCTGAAAGCTCCATCTCTACCATAGTTCTGACCTTGGTTTCCTTGACCTTGGCGCTAATAGCCCTAATTAGACCCTTGGGCGGTGGTCTAAAAACCTTCCTATCACAACCCGAACCTAGAGTCGAGGTGTGACATGGCGAATAGGAACCCTAGAGTCCTCAAATAAGCCTCAAAGTATCCATATTCACATCATCGGTTCAGAAGCATATTAAATAAAGTAAACACATAATTCTAAGGGATAGGAAAGTAGGGCTCACCCTATGAGGATATCATCGGGATAGGGATTAACATGAATTCACATAGCACATAGCACATAAGAACTAAGGGGTGGGTAAGTATGACTGACTCTTCGGAGGAAATACGGGACTTGGGATCTTCCACATTTCCACATCAAACATACATACTTACCATAATTCTCATAATTAAACCATAACAACCACATCCAACAGATAACCATAATGATAAACTCTAAATACAACACATAACACAAAGTGAACTTAGAATTGAATGCTTACGAATTCTCTACCACGGAAGGGTACATGGGCCGTAAGAGCTCCCATGGAGCATTAGCTTGGCCCAAAACTTTTCTGGAACCAAAATTCCAAGCCACTGAAGGACGGGAGCCAAGACATGTCCCGAGCTCACCCTCAAAGTAAACATAACATAAGCAAAAGTAACATAAGATAGAGGAATGGTGACTTGTCCTTGGAAGATAGGGCTCACCACAACAAGTACCTCAAATCAAATCTAGTCGTCAAACGGTGGATGAATGTAGTCTCCGGTCCCTACATGGTTAGATTATGTAGGCAAAAGTATGCATTAGTATGTTTTAATGTACTAAGTATCCGGGTATGCAATGCATGTGACTTATCAAACCTGCATTCAATATTAGATGACAAGAGCACATAATATAAAAAGAAGTATATATCCAAAGAAGAGTATATAATAATATGCCATGAAATGCATAATGCTCATATTAGTGGAAATGTGACCTCAACCGACATATAAGATCAAGCGAGCTATTACTTAGAATCCTAATGTTATCCCCTTATCAGAAAAAATGTGGTTTACTTGCCAAAGGTAAACCATACTTCTCTTTACGGGCCTCCCATTTCGAAGAAGTAGCCTTCCTTATGGGCCTCCCATTTCTAATAGAATTTTCATATCATTTCTAGCGGGTCAAAATAAATCATTTTCATGTACATATATGCATGTCTTGTCATGAGACTCAAGAGTGAAAGAGTTAGGAACATTGAGAGGTCATGCCTCAACTAATAGGATGAGCCTCATATCTTTCTAGCGGGTCATGCCTCAACTAACGGGATAAGCTCTAGACCTTTCTAGTGCATCATGCCTCAACTAACGGGATGGGCCTTAGATCTTAATACCTGTGCTGGCACATAGTTCAAGGAAAGGGAGAGGGCCCTTGGGGATAGCCCTGATGCCCCCAATTCGTCAGTACTAAGTCAAAACATCCCACGAGAATACTTATACATATACATGCTTTCAAAGAGAGATACAATAGTCACATCAAATCATTTCAATGCACCTTTAGGTTTGAAAACCAAACATATTTCTCATACTTTATAATTGGGCTCGAATGCCAAATCATAGCTTATAGTCATAATACTCATGCATAGGAATATCTCATTCATACATACAAAATGTTACAAGCACCCAAAATGCTCAAAGAGCCATAATCATAGACATATAGGTGATCACATTCTTGTCATAACCATAATCTTATCAAAATCATATACATGAACATATTTGGGCTTAACCCACTTCATAGTTTCATAACAATCCAATATATATGAATATATATGGCATGAATGGTGTGGGAATAGCATGGGCAATTGATATTAAATGTATAATCAATAATATAATATGAAGTTGAAGCAAATCCATAATTAAATCCACATTTAAACCATAATATAAATCACCCATGCTTAGATCAAACTTTAAAGGTACAATGCATATTCAAGTATTCATAATAATAATGTATTCCAACAATTTTGGGCTTAAATCAACTTAAAATCATCACATAAGTATAGCCCACACTTTAATTAAATTTATTCAACAATACAATTGAAAACAAAAAATTTAAAGTAGCCAAAAATTCCATGAAATTGAGAAAAAGGGTTTTGGGTATTCTTGGTTGAAAGGAACCAATAATCAAAACCCACATAGCTTAGCTAATAGAGATGATTCAAGAAGAAATTGGAAGAAATTTGATGAAGATGGCAATCCTTCCTTATGCTCTAAGCTAATCTCCAATGGCTCACTTGAGGGGAGTTCTTTAGGTGAGAGAATTTGAATAATTCTAAGTGTAGAAATGAATTGAATGAGAGATTTAGAGTTTAGGTTATTTGGAGGTCTTAGTATAGCATATAATGTCAAGAAAGACTCGTATAACAACTGAAAATTATTTAAGGGCCATTAATGACACGGAATTTAAAATCCGCATATACCCCTGCACAAACGAGTTCTACGAAAATGCTCATAACGTTTTGGTCCAAACTCGGAATAAGGTGAAACTAGATGTGTTCGAAAGAAAATTCAATGATCTTTAATTAGATAGGTTGTGGGCCACCCAGTTCATTTTGTGTGAAGAGATATGACCATTTAAAGTTGACCCTTCAATTGGTTCATGCGAAAAGCTTAGCCAATTTAATTCCCTTGAACTTGGTTTGATGTGGGAGACCAATGATGGCCTTAAACAACATAAATAAGCTTGAATTGGAGGCTTAAAAGTGAACCTACCTTGATCTTAAGGCTTACGAAGGCCACATGGGATATAAGAGCTTAGAATTGAAGGCTTGATCTTAAAAGTGAACTTAGAATTGAATGCTTACGAATTCTCTACCACGGAAGGGTACATGGGCCGTAAGAGCTCCCATGGAGCATTAGCTTGGCCCAAAACTTTTCTGGAACCAAAATTCCAAGCCACTGAGGTGATACAATGTCCGAGTCCTTACATCATCTCACCCTTGGGAACATTCATTCTCGAATGTGGTAGAACAAGTCTTGAAAGGCTCGACTTAGAAAATGAAACTTCCAAACACAAGATACAATGCATAATTCATCATTTGAAAAATCATTAAGTCATTAAAACTCATATAAAAACATATTCAAATCATTTATAACACCATAAAATAAATCATTTTCATGTACATATATGCATGTCTTGTCATGAGACTCAAGAGTGAAAGAGTTAGGAACATTGAGAATAGGAAGAACCTAATACCATGGGCTTGAGTAGATTAGAAAGGATAGAGGCATCATCACATCATATTTGATACCACTCACTATGTAGCACTTTCCATATGTTGATCCCCCTAAAGTACCTTAATTGGAACCACATCCTTGTTATGAAGCCGCTTCACTTATCTTATCCAAAATGTCAATCGAAACTTTCTCATAAGATAAGTTCTCCTGAATGTCAACCTTCTAAAGAAAAAATAGTACTATGGTCACGAACCACTCCCTTAGCGTAAGACCATACTTGGTCTCAAATCTTGCATGTTGGCCTTGGGGTGGAGTTGCAAGCTAAGACATACCTTACTGGCACCCTTCACATGCCATGTGCAGGAGCCACTTAGCATAGACACATGGAAAATCGGGTGAACAGAACTCAAATTCAAAGGCAAATCCAACCTATAAGCCACATTCCAAATCCACTAAAAACTCATAAGGACCTATAGACCGGGTACTTAGTTTGCCCTTCTTCCTAAGGTGAATCACACCCTTTATAGGTGAGACCTTCATAAACACCCAATCACTAGTACAAAACTCAAGATCCCTCCATCCAATATCCAAATAAGGCCTTTGATGACTTCGAACCATCTTCAACTTTTCCCTAACCAATTTAACTCTTTTCATAGCCTCCAAGTGTTTGATAAAATGTCTGATTTTGGATTCTTGGCCTATTAATGATCTATTGTATGACCTATGACTTAAATGACTTTAGGATGATGAAAGGAAGGTATATATGTGTTGATTTCATTGAAAGTACCTATAGTGTTATGAGTTGACCATACCTAATTGAGGAGGGGCAAATTGCCTCAACTATCTTGATGGGGGGTGGTAGTATGCCCATTAACCAATTGAAGGGTTGATACCTCAATCATTTTGGATGGGGGGTGGTCATGCCAATCAACTAATTGGGAGGTTGATTCCTTAATAACTTAAGATGGGGGTGGTCATGTTGTCAACTAATTAAAGGGTTGATACCTCAATTACCATGGATGGTAGGGTGTAACAACGATCAACTAATTAAGGGGTTGATTCTTTAATCACTTCCAAGGGGCGGTCTACCTTGGAATCCAAGTACTAAGTTTGCTTGGTTTATGATAATGGTCTTTTTCTACACATGTAGTATGTTAGATATAAGCATGTTTTACTTCAAGCATCATTCATGCATGTCATAATACTATTATGCTATCCATTGCTTATGATATTGCATTTTGCTTATCTATTATTGCATTGCATCCTACATACTTAGTACATTCAAATGTACTAATGCATACTCTACACCTACATGATGTTACCATGTAGGAATTGGGCCTCCTCACGATCATCCACTTCCTCCTCGTGGCTAGTACTCTCTTTTCAAAGCAAGTTTGTTAAGTCCTCAATTCGGGGATGATATTTCTTGTTCTCATGTTATGTAAAGACTCTCATTATCTAATCATATGCTTTCGACTATTAGAGTAAGCCCGAAAAGTTGTCTTGGCCCATGCTCCTATATATGTATTAGAGGTGTTGTTGGAACCTTATGATATGTTAATTCTATGCTATTATTTCGTTATGTTTTTATGGTACCAAGGATGTCCCTTAGCCCCGTATTCCTTTTTACTATCTCTTATTGTTCTTTTATTGATTCCACGCCAAGGATGTGTTATGATATGCTAAGAGGCTTGTTTGGGTCCTTTCGGGTTCCCCATTCGCTGTGTCATGTCTGTGCCTTAGGCTTCGGTCGTGACAGAAGTAATATTATCTAACTCAAACTACCCCATAAAAAACCTACACTTTCTACCATATAAATCCCTAAACGGTGCCATACCAATGCTAGCATTAAAGCAATTGGGGTAAGAAGACTTAATAGATAATAGATGATCACCCCAATTAGCCTTGAATTCCAACACACAAGAATTCAGCATGCCCTCTAAAGTTTGAATTGTCCTCTCAGCTTGCCTAATAGATTGAGGATGAACGAGGTATATGCTTCAACTTCACCTTAGGGCGAAATCCCCTTTTTGAGATGACTTCCAAAAGTGATAAGTTGTGTACCACAACCCAACATAATAAAAGTAGGCACACCATCTAGCTTAACCATCTCCAAATTACATAACTTTACATTGTCTTCAACATTGAGAGTAGTCTCAATCGATAAGAAGTGAGCCGACTTAGTCATCTAGCATAATGTCCCAGATTCCATA
Source organism: Solanum virginianum (assembly GCA_000787875.1). NCBI lineage: Eukaryota > Viridiplantae > Streptophyta > Magnoliopsida > Solanales > Solanaceae > Solanum > Solanum virginianum. The sequence continues at coordinate 126,122 of DF357714.1, read as the reverse complement.
TGTCATCGTTGGACCTTGATAAATCTCATTTTGGGAAAAGATTTGGACCAAGTGTGTCTCAAGAGAGATCAAAAGGCCAGTGTGGGGTCACATGAGCGGGGTGGCCTTAAGTAAGACCATACTTGGTCTCAAATCTTGCATGTTGGCCTTGGGGTGGAGTTGCAAGCTAAGACATACCTTACTGGCACCCTTCACATGCCATGTGCAGGAGCCATGGGGTAGCCTAGGCTTAAAGCCCCTATCTTTGGAGCTAAGGGAGGCCACACGACCAACCACACGGGTCATATGGTGCTTGACGGGCCATTTGGCATTCCGTGAAGTCTTCAGAGGGAAAAAATATTCTAAGTATAGAATCACTATCTCGTAACGTTTTCACAAATTTTTCCTAAGGATGGGGTGATGGGTGCATTGCACGAACTGTGTGGCTCCACATGGGTTGTTTATTGGACCGTATGAAAACAATTCTAAGTGTTGGTTCAAGATCAAAATTTTCAAAAATTTGTCTAAGAGTAGGTTCACGGGTAGGTAAACAGACTGTGTAATGCCACACGAACCATTTACCCTCCAGTGAAGTGCCTTCCGATAAATTTTTACTCTAATTTATTAATAGGGATGCCCATTAATTTCTTTGGGGTTTCTTCATCTTAGTGAAGGTATGTGAGTTGATCCTTAATTTCCTTTCAATCAAGGAGACCCAAAATTATTTTTAAGCAATTTCATGGACTTCTAGCTTACTTTAAATAGGAGTTTGGAATGTTATGATACCTAAAATTCTATTCATGCATTGGTAGTGTATATTTGAGGATTTTAATATGATTTAAACTATTACATGAGGATTTTCTTTGAGTTTATGGAATTTTAAAGTATGCATATCCCCTTTAAGGATTTGATCTAAGCATGAATGATTATATCATGATTTGAATTGTGGATTTAAATATGAATTTACTTCAATTTCATGTTATACTATTGATTTTAGATTGAATCTTGATTGCCCATGGCATTTTCACATTATTCATAACATATGCATTCATGTTCATGAGAATCTATGGAAATTATGTTATGGGTTAAGCCCAATTATGTTTATGATATGATTTTGATAAAATGTTAGCTATAACAATATTATGATCACATATATGTATCTATTGATTATGATTCTTTGAGTATCTCGGGTTCTTGCACCATTTTGTATATGAATGGGCGATTCTTATGCATGAGTATTTTGACTATGAAATTATGATTTGGCCCTTAAGCCTAAGAATGTATCGAAATGGTTTGAAAATGGCTATTGTCTCTTCAAAGCATATATATATATATATATATATGTATTCTTGTCGGATAATGACTTAGCATCGATGGATGGAGGGTTCTCTCGTTATTCTCGAACTATGTGCCTATCATAGGTTCATTTTCAGAATGGGGATGCCCATAAGGAAAGTTTCCTCTGAAATGGGGATTCCCATAAGGAGAAGAAACTATGTGACATGACATGCTATATCAGAAAATCCTATCCGAAATAGAGACGCCCGTAAGGAAGGTTGCTTCATACGAAATGGGGATGACCATAAAGTGAAGTATAGGTATGGTTTACCTTTGGCAAGTATACCACTCCTTTACTGATGAGGGAATTTCATCGGGATTCCAAGTAATAGCTCGCTTGGTCTTACTTATGTCAGTTGAGGTGACATCCCACCTATATATGTGCATCATTTGCATATCATGCATCATGACTTTTATTGCATCTTGTTATATTACATTCTTTTCTATATATATTTCTTTCTATATTATGTGCTCTTTTCATCTAACTTTGATATACAGGTTTTGGTAAGTTCATGCATGACATCCCGCATACTCAGCACATTCAAATGTACTAATGCATACTCTTGCCTATATGATTTTATCATGTAGGGACCGAGGACCTTGACTGTCCACCGTGCAACACCTAGCTTGGATTCCAAATTTACTTGTAGTGGTGAGTCCTTTCTTTCAAGGACGAGCCACGATCTATCTATCTATGTTACTTATTTCACATTATGTACTTTAGGGTGAGCCCGGGATATGTCTTGGCCCCCGACCCATCTGTGCAGAGGCATCATTGGACATCTTGTAAACCTCTTTACAATATATGCTATGGTCATGATTAAGACTATGTTATGTATTTGGTTATCTATGACAATTGTTATGTGACTTCATCATATGTTGATGGAAAGATCCTAAGTCCCTAATTTCCCTCATTGCATGAGTCCTATATACCCGCCCCTTAGTATTTGTGTGTTATGTGTTATGTGAGTTCATGTTAATCCTTCCCCATAATGCCCTTATAGCGTGAGTCCTACTTTCCCGTCCCTTAGTACATGTGTTGATTGTTGAATGCGATGATGCGAGTTTTGGTATCTTAAGGCTTGTTTGGTGACTCTCGCATTCCCATTTGCTATGTCACATCTAGGCCCTAGGTCCGGGTTGTGACAGAGATGGTATCAGGGCCCTAGGTTTGTAAATGATCCTTGGAGTCCGCTATGTCACATCTAGGCCCTAGGTCGGAGTCATGACATCCAGTCAACATTAATCCAAATCAAATCAAATTGCATTCGGCTCCAAGGAAAACCAACCACAAAATCCATGTTCGCCTCTTCCCGCTTCCAAGTAGAGATTTAAATATCTTGAGTCAAACCACCAGGCATTTGGTGTTCTACCTTCACTTGTATACAATTAGGGCATTCGGATACAAACTTGGCTATATCCTTCTTCATACCATGAGACCAATATACTTCTCTCAAACCCTACTACCTCTTAGTAGATCTCGCGTGAATAGAATAATGAGAGTTATGGGCTCTACTCATGATCATCTCCCTAAGACCATCAATGTCCGAAACACATAATCGATCTTGGTATTGAGTTACACCATCTCCCCCTTGGGAGAAAACCTCTATCTTATTTCTAGCAACCAACCTCTTCAACACAACTGATGATGGGTCTAAGTCTTGCTTTGCCTTGACATCAACAACCACAAAAGATTCAGCCCTATTCTGAACATGAACACCACAATCATTAGAGTCGGTCAACCCAATACGCAATCTAGCCAAACAGTGAACATCTTTTGCCAGCTCTTCCTTCCCTTCACCCACATAAGCCACATTTCTCATAGATAGTCCACTAAGAGCATCTACTATAATATTTGCGTTACTAGGATGATATCATATACTCATGTCATAGCCGTTAAGGAGTTCCAACCATCTCCTTTGCCTCAAGTTAAGATCCCTTTGAGTGAACACGTAGTGGAATCTCTTGTGATTGGTGAAAATATCAATATGTACCCTATACAAATAATGTCTCCAAATCATCAAGGCAACACCATCACTGCTAGCTCAAGATCATGAGTTAGGTAATTACTCTCATGCACCTTCAATTGTCATGACGCATAAGCTATCACCTTACCATATATTGTAAGTACACAACCTAACCCAATCCAAGAAGCATCCCAACACACCACTAACCTATCTAAGCCATCCGATAAAGTCAAAATAGAAGCCAATGTAAGCTAATCTCTCAATGTCTGAAAATTCTTCTCACACTCATCCAACCATACAAACTTGGCCTTCTTCTAAGTCAACTTGATAAATTGGGATGTAATAGATGAGAAACCTTTAACAAATCGCCAATAATAACTAGCCAACCCAAGAAAACTTTGAATATCCGAAGGAGTAAGCTTGTCAAACAATGCACATCCTTCACCAACTCCTTTTTAACCTTATCTATAAGATCGCTACAACATTTTCATTCCCTAGATTGTAATGCGAGCCCATAGTAACTCTCCCAATTCATTAGGGGATATAGAGATAAGAATCATAAAAAAGTGAAACATTTTCTAAAATGCCTTATAGCCCCCTACCCATAGATGTGACGCGCTTCGCACCTATGAATAAAACTCTACTTGATACGGCATGTTAGACTTTGAGGACCATTTATTAACCTAGTATCTGATAACATCTTTGTCACGACCCAAATCTAGGGTCTAGGTGTGACATGGTGAATTTCGAGAGTCCCCAAACAAACCTCAAAGTATCCATATTTACATCATCTGTTTGGAAACATATTATGGAAAGTAAACACATAATACTAAGGGATGGGAAAGTAGGACTCCCGCTATGGGTATATCACCGTCGTAGGGATTAACATGAATTCACATAACATATATCGCATAAGAACTAAGGGGTGGGTAAGTATGACTCACTCTATGGGGGCAATACGAGACTTGGGATCTTCCTCATTTCCACATCACACATACATACTTACCATAATTCTCCTGATAAATCCATAATAACCATATCCAATAGATAACCATAATCATAATATTCAAATACAACACATAGCACATATCCGTACAAGAGTCTATCAGATGTCCAACAATGCCTCTATCCATAACATAGGATGCGGGCTAAGACATGTCCTGGGCTTACCCTCAAAGTAAAGATAACATAAGCAAAATAAACATAAGGTAGAAGAATGGTGGATTTTCCTTTGAAGATAGGCCTTACCAAAACAAGTATCTGAAATCAAATCTAGTCGTCCAACTGTGGATAAAAGTAATCTACGATCCCTACATGGTTAGATCATGTAGAAAAAAGTATGCGTTAGTGCGTTTGAATGTACTAAGTATGTGGGCATGCAATGCATGTGACCTATCTAAACTACATTCAATGTTAGATGACAAAGGCACATAATATACAAAGAAGTATATATCCAAAGAATTGTATATAACAATATTCCATGAAATCCATGATGCATTAAATGTATAATACTCATATATATTGGGGGTGTGACCACAATCATCATATAAGGCCAAGCAATCTATGACTTGGAATCCCGATGTTATCTCCACACCAAAAAAGAGGTGGTCTACTTACCAAAGGTAAACCATACTTCTCCTTAAGGACCTCCCATTTAGGAGAAGTAACCTTACTTATGGGCCTCCCATTTCTAATAGGATTTTCATATAATGTCTAGCGGGTCATGCCTCAACTAATGGGATGAGCCTTAGATCTTTCCAGCGGGTCATGCCTCAACTAATGAGATGAGCCTCAAATCTTGATACCTATGCTGGCACATAATTCAAGGAAAGGGAGATGGCCCTTGGGGATAGCCCTGACGCCCTCAATCTATCGGTGCTAAGTCAAAACATTCCACAAGAATACTTATACATATACATGCTTTTAAAGAGAGATTTAATAGTCACATCAAATCATTTCAATACACCTGTAGGTTCAAAAACCAAACATATTTCTCATACTTGCATAATTGGGCTCAAATGCTAAATCATAGCTCATAGTCATAATACTCATGCATATGAATAACTCATTCATATATACAAAATAGTGCAAGCACCCAAAATGCTCAAGAACCTATAATCATAGATATATATGTGATCACATTCTTGTCATAACCATAACAATCCAATGTACATGAATGCATATTCCATGAATGGTGTGGGAATAGCATGGGTAGTTGAGATTCAATCAAAAATCAATAATATAATATGAAATTGAAGTAAATCCATAATTAAATCCATATTTAAACCCATAATATAAATCACCCATGCTTAGATCAAACTTTAAAGGGACAATGCATGTTCAAGTATTCATAATAATAATGTATTCCAATAATTTTGGGCTTAAATTAACATAAAATCATCACATAAATACACCCCACACTTTAATTAAATTTATTAAATAATACAATTGAAAACCCAAATTTAAAGTAGCCAAAAATTCCACGAAATTGAGAAAAAGGGTTTTGGGGTTTTCTTGGTTGAAAGGAACCAAGAATTAATACCCACATACTTTAGCTAATAGAGAGGATTCAAGAAGAAATAGGAAGAAATTTGATGAAGCAAAAGACCCTTCCTTATGCTCCAAGCTAATCTCTAATGTCTCACTTGAGGGGAGTTCTTTAGGTGAGAGAATTTGAATAATTCTAAGTGTAGGAATGAATTGAATGAGAGAATTAGAGTTTAGATCATTTGGAGGTCTTATTATAACATAGAAAGTCATAAATGACTATTGAACAAATGAAAAATTACGTAAGGTCCATTAATGACATAGAATTTAAAAATACACAGAAACCCCTACACAGATAAGTTCTACGAAAATGTGCATAACTTCTTGCTCCGAACTTAGAATAAGGTGAAATCAGATACATTGGAAAAATAATTCAAAGAAATTTAATTTGATGTGTCATGGGCCAACCAGTTCATTTTTTCTAAGAGATATGACTGTTTAAAGTTGACCCTTCTATCGGTTCATGTGAAAAGCTTAACCAATTTAATTCCCTTGAACTTGGCTTGATGTGGTAGACCCATGATGGCCTTAAACAACATAAATAAGCTTGAAATAAAGACTTGAAAGTGAAATTATCTTGAGCTTGAAGATTTTATACTTAGAAAATTCAAAAAATTCACTCCCATGGAAGGCCACATGGGCCGTAAGTGCTCCCATGGATCATCACTTTGGTCCAAAACTTTTTTGGAACAAAATTCTAAGCTCTATTGAGGTTGTACAAAGTAAGAGTCCTTACACACCATATGATCATTCACAAAACATGTGTCTCGCTCATAGTATGGCTCCTTGTTCATAGGTGCATGTGGAGGTTGGTGAACCACTGTGTTCACTCTCTTTTGGTTCCGCTTGATTACCATATCCATGCTTGTGCTTAGCTGCTACATAATTTCTTCATTGATTTTGTCTTGCTCTGAACCCATACTGATAATATATAAACCCTTCATTGCAGCTTTATACTATTGTCCCCATGCACAATTTGTCTTGACCACTTGTACCATATGCTCGAAAATCTTGTAAATGGTTGATACAGAAACATGCCCCTCATGATAGTGTCAGCACAAGCCTGGCTATTCTCATCAAGGGTACGATAGAAGATCTCCACGAAGGCATTATCAACTATCTTGTGATCAAGGAATTCCCTCAGACATTTAATAAATTGCTCCCAAGTAGTACTTATCGAATCACCAGAAGTTGATAAAAGTTGTTGATCTGGTCCTTCAACTTGAGCCTCTTCGATCTAGTGAAGTACCTCTCCAAAAAGGCCTTCTGCAAATGTTCCTAACTAGAGATTGAACTCTGCAAAAGCTCAGATAGCCATAGTGCCATATTGCCCATGAGGGATAATGGGAAGACACAAAATGCCACAACATCCATAGAAAGATTCTGTGTCCCCATCATACTCTTACAAACAAATGCCACATTTTGCAAGTGGCTATGTGGATCTTCTGATGGTAATCCCACAAATAGCCTACGGTTCTGCTGTAGCTGAGGTAACCAACTAGAAACTGTAAACTTTGTGCCTGTCGGTAGTGGTGGCAACATAATGGCTCCAGTTACATCCATAGCCATGGGGTTCAACCTGTACTAATTCCATTGGTAAGCATTAGCGTTGAACTCCCGAGGCTGTGGAATATCCTCCATAGGAGGTGGGTTCTCCTTCTTATCATCATCATTATTATCTCGATTCAAGGCTATATTGGCCATTTTATTAGTATTTTCTTAGGCCATTCTTTTTATAGTTCGATGGATGTCTGGATCAAGAGGAGTTAAGGGATTGCATTGACTCCGAGTGTTGGCCATACACTACTCGTACACCCTGCAAAGAAACAAAAATAAAATAAAGGAAACTAAGTATTAACACTCGAATTACTTAATGATTCTAACTAAGTATAGTCATATTCCCCAGCAACGACGTCAAAATGTTGATGTCACCTAAGTTACACCTCCTTTTTGAAGATAAAGTGGTCATTGGCAAGATATAAAACCTAACCAAGGTTAGGGTCAAACCCACAAGAAGTACATATTCTCAAGACAAATTCACCATAAAGAAATCCAAGTAGTTAACCAACTCAATTCCTTGAAGGTTTTTTTTGTAATAATCAATAAGAAAATAAACTAAACTATCTCAAGAGACAATCAATAATAGGGAGCAACTAGGGTATTGTGTTCCCCATTATTCCCCAACTTAGTATAATTGGATAACCTAATTCTTATCTAGTGTACAACATGTAGGACGATAATTTAAGTTCACCAAGCCCTTTGGTCAAAGGTGAGAGGCAACTTTCACTATATGACTTGGCCCATCTCTATAGTGTGCAATACTAAACATTACCTATAAGTACCTGTACAACATCCACTTGGCCCAGTTTGTTGATTAGATGAGAACACGTCAATCAAATCCTGTTAATGAATCTCTTTTCCTATTCATTACTACCTTGGTCCAGCTAGTAACAATATGTGAGTTCTAATGTTAGCCACCACTAGAAAACATGCAAAATAAAGAGAATGATTAATACATACATATACTGAATCCAAGAATTGTAAATTCTCTGGGTTTACTTTGTTAGTTCTTCATGGTTCCCACAACCCTAGTTGTTGATTTAGCTACTCATGCTATGTGTAGATTGAGAAATTATGAATTTAGAAAACATAATTGAATTAAATCAAGCAAATCCAAGATTGATGAGAATCATAAGATTGAAGATCATATTTACCCACAAGTATTTTCTCACAATCTTCTCTCCCAATTATTGAGTTCTCCAATTACAAACACTAAAACTACTAAATAATAATGTCCCCCTCTAAAAAATAACCTAAAAGTACTATCTATAGTAATTACAATTAAGTCCTAAATAAAATAGAAAAACTGGTCAAAAAATCCATGATAGGTCTCGAAGACTCATAGTGTCTTCAACGGCTTATAGTCGGGGTCTCTTAGTTAGTTCTTGGGATTCTAGACTTCTCTTCTATGATAGAACTTTATGACTCATAAATTGATCTATGACTTGTACTGCAGGTTCGTAGACTTTAACTTTATCAAATTGTCCCTAACTGGAAATTCTCATAAAACCTATCTATATGATCATAGAATGCTCTATGAGTCATATCCAGATCTCATTGATGTGTTCTTCAGAAATCATCCCTCATTGGAATTTGTCACCAGATATCCTTTGCGACTCGTAAATGCTCCACGATTAACAGAGGATCTCGTAAATTATCATAAACCAGCAACTTCTACAATTTTTCCCAAGTCATAGCCAACATGAAATCCTACAAATCTAAACACGAAAACAAATAAAACACATAAATATCATATTAAGAACAAAGAAAATCATAATTTTTAAGCATCAAAAGTATTATATTTTGACAGCACATCAGTGCTTATTGAATCACAAGGAAGTTGCTCGAAGTTGTTGATCTTATCCTTTAACTTGAGCTTCTTTGATCTGTACCTCTCCAAAAAGGCCTTCTATAAGTCTGCCCAACTGGTGATCAAACTCTACGGGGGCTCAGATAGCCATAATACAATATTGACCATAAGAGACAATAGGAAGGCATGAAGTCCCATAATATTTATAAATAGATTCTATGTTCCCATCACACTTTTACAGACGAATGCCATATTATGTAGGTAGCTATGAGGATTCTCCAACGATAAGCCCGTAAATAGCCCACAATTTTGTATCATCTGAAGTAACCCAATTGAGACTATGATCTTTTTATCTGCCGGTAATGGTGGCAACATAATAGCTCCAGTCACCTCCAGAGTCATAGGATTCAACCTGTACTGATTCCACTAGCAAGCATTGGCATTGAAATCTTAAAGCGGTGGAATAATGTCCTCCAAAGGAGGTGGGTTCTCATTCTCTACATCCTCATTATTATTCCTATTTAGAGCTGCATTAGACGCATTGTTGGCATTGTCTCGGGCCATTCTTCTTAATGTTCTATGGATCAGAGTTAAGGAATTACCTTGACTTAGAGTGTTGGGCATACACTACACTTACACCCTGAAAAAGAACAAAAATAACAAATAAAAGTAAAATAAGGAAACTACGGATTAACACTCGAATTACTAATGAATTCACTAAGTCTTGCCATACTCTCTGGCAATGGCATCAAAATATTGATGTCGCCCAAGTTACACCTCCTTTTTAAAGGCTAAAGTGGTTTTTGTCAAGATATATAACCTAACCAAGGTTAGGATCAAACCTATAACAAATATGATAGACTTCCAGCCCTTCAAGCAATCCGCCCCGATTAACCTACTTAACTCCCCAAAGGGCAGGGTTTATAAGACTACAAAAAGAAATCCTAAACTAACAAAGGTGTGTGAAACTAGTAGGAAGAGTAGCTAAGGTATTGTGTTCCCTATAATTTTCTAACTTGGTATTGAAGGGGAGGTTGTACTGGAACAATAGGTAAGGGTTAGTAATGTCACACTGGGGGTATGGATCAAATCATATCGTAAAGTTTATCTCTCACTTGGTTCAATGGGGTTTGGTAAACTTAACTTACCATTTTTCATGCTACACACTAGGAAAAAAATACAATTATCTAGTAATACCAAGTTAGAAAATTATAGGGAACAGAATACCTTAGCTACTCTTCCTACTAGTTTCACACATCTTTGTTAGTTTAGGATTTCTTTTTGTAGTCTTATAAACCCTGCCCTTTGGGGAGTTAAGTAGGTTAATCAACTCGGATTGCTTGAATTACTCTAAGTCTATCATATTTGTTATAGGTTTGATCCTAACCTTGGTTAGGTTATATATCCTGACAATGACTACTTTAACCTTCAAAAAGGAGGTGTAGCTTGGGCCATATAAAGATTCGGCACCGTTGACGGGGAATGGCTAAAATTGTTTAATTTGGGAATTAATCATTATTTGCATCATATTATGTTTTTGTTGTTTTTGTTTCTATTTCAGCGTGCAAGGGTAGTGTATGCATAAGACTTGAAGTCAATGAATTCACTTGACTCTGTTTGACCCAACGATCCAAAGGACATCGATAAAAATGGCCCAGGATAACACAAACGATGTTGCAAATGATGCAGCACCTGCATCACTAAACTAGAACCAGAACCAAAATAAGAATGACAATAATCCACCTCCTCTTATCAATATTGATCCAGAACCACAATATCTTAATGTCGAAGCTCATATATGGAATCAATATCAGCTTAATTTTATGGCAATAGATGTCACGGGTGCTATTGTGTTACTATCACTACCAGATGACACAAAGTTCATTGTTTCGAATGGGTTACTTTAAATGTTACAAAAATATGAGTTGTTCACGAACCTACAATTAGAGGATCTGCATAGCAATCTACAAAATGTTCTCTTTATTTATAAGAGCATGGGAAACCAAAATTTATGTATGGATATTATTGAGATCCGTGTCTTCCCATTGTCTCTAATTTTCAATACAACCCTATGGTTGTTCGAGAACCCACAGAGTTTGATCACTAGTTGGGCTGAACTGCAGAAGGCCTTTTTGAAGAGGTTCTTCCCAAGATCGAAGAAACTGATATTGAAAGACCAAATGAATAACTTTGAGCAACTTCTTGGTGATTCGGTCAATACGACGAGGGAGAGGTTCACAAAGTATCTGAGGAGTATCCTTGACTACAAGATTGTGGATGATGCCTTAGTGGAGATCTTTTACCAAGCCTTGGACAAGAATAGCCAAGCATGTACTAATAACATCAAGGGTGATGCATTTTTCAATCAACTATTTTCAAGAATATCTGAGAATCTAGAAAAAGTGGTTAGGATAAAACGTGCATGGGGAGCAAGGGATAAGTCAACAACAAAGAGCTCGTGAGCAGTCAGTACTAATTCAGTGAAGTAGAAATAAATGTGGAGATGATGAAAGAGCTTACATGGATTAGTACCAATGTGGGGTTATTGATGAAGCAGAACCAAGAACGTGTGAATGCAGTTGCTCATCAGCCTTCATGACCACCCATGTACGAGGAGCCTTACTATGAGGAGGATATTTACTTCGTCACTGCTCAGATGGAGGATTTTTAGACCAACGCCCAAGGGTCCAATCAGGACTATTGGTGCCAAGGTCAAGGACACTATGGTCAGAACTATTGATATGCCCCCCATTTGCTTCGTAATGCCCCATAAATGTAATTTTCATATATCTCAAAATTTATACATCATTTTAAAAATTTGACTTCGTATTCTTGATCAGGGGGAAAAATTGAGTGGGAGATGGGCATAACCCAAATTTTAGAAGACCCATATCGAAAAATAATTTTTACTAATTTTTGAATTTCTAGTGTTTATCCCCGCCAGGCCACAGCATGCTTGTGGCGCAAACTTGAGTAAATCATGCTCCGTGTTTGGTTCGTATCATACGTAGGGTGTGGACCAGTGTAAAATATTCCCTAGTTTTTTTTATTTCATCTAAAGGCATTGGAGTAATAATCTCATGCCTATTTAAACGTGAAATCTCTAATTCTTAGACATTTTAAAACTCTATAGCTCACAAAACCCTCTCTAAAATCTCTCTAAGACTCTATCAATCCACTCATTCAAATCTAAGGATTTTATGCTAAGTTTTGTGACTCAAGAACGCATCTCAAGCTTCAAGTCTACTTCAAGCTTATTTTAAGAAAATCCAAATTTGAGATGTATGGCTCTTCATCCATGGGTCCTTTCACCCATGGAGCCCAACCTTCTCCTTTTATGAAAATTGCATGTTTTTAAGTTGTATTACCTATGCGTATCTCTTATTATGAAATACGAACATAAATCATGTTGGGGTTTTACCAAGTATTGATTGATTATGCATGAATGTCTATTTCAAGATTACATCATGAATTGTTTTTGTCTATTAAGATTATGCATGTTTTGAGCTATGAAATTGTGAACTATTATGAGCTTTTGTGAAGGATTTCAAGGTACCCTACAAGAGGGTTTTACTACCATGTTTGTGGGTTGATTTACATTGAGTTTACTCATATTAGTTCACTCTTGAATTGCATGATTTTGTTTAAGTATCATAAACCCACCATGTGTTTGATAAAATGACATGAAAAGAATTCTCAAGTTATTAATGATCTATTACATGGTTTACAAGTCAAGTGTCCATATGATGATTAAGGGCTTCAAGCATGTATTGAATTCATGAAAAGTATCTATGATGTTTCAAGTATCAAGTTTAGCCCTATTTCAAGATTTTACCTCTTGTGAGCCATTCATGCTAAAGCAGGGGTTCATGTATGATAATGATCATTCATGTTAAAGTAAGGATTCATGTATGATTATGATCTACTCTCATGTTCAAGTTAGGCTCACTAGTGGAGGTCAAGGATATTTAAGAGCTACTCATGTTATGTTATCATATCTCTTACAAGTTATTAAAGTTATGATTAGTTCAAGTATCCCGTGGGATTTAACTTAGCACCGATTGAGGCTTAAGATGGGGGCTGGACCCAAGGGATCCATATATAAAGTCTTTAGTCTCTAAACTATGTGCCACCATAGGATTAATATTATTACCATTGCTATACTAGTGGATTCATCTAGTTATACCACACCTTGTTGAGGGGGTGACATGCCTCGGTCACCTTGTCGAGGGGGTGACAAGCCTCGATCACCTTACCAAAGGGGTGTTATGCCTTGGATTCCAAGTAGTAGCTCACTTGTTCTACTTTAGTTAAGGTCTTTTCCCACATATGTATGATATATTATGCAAGTTGAATGATTCACAAGAATGTTTTATTATGAGCATTGATAATGCATGCCATATGGATATTATATATCCATTGATTATGATTATGCATTACGTATATATTTTCTTATTTCTTTATTGCATTGTACCCTATATATTTAGTACATTTAAATGTACTAATGCATACTCTATGCCTATATGATATTACCATATAGGGACCGGAGCTCCTTTGGGTCATCCTCCTCCACATGGCTAGTTCAGTTCTCGGAGAAAGCTTTGGTGAATCCTCAATTTCAAGGACAATATCTACTTATTTCATGCTATGTTAAGACTCTTTCTTATATTGAACACTTATTATTATGAGGGTGAGCCCGGGGTGTATCTTGGCCCCCGCTCCATTCTAAAGTAGAGGTATTGTTGGATACTATATACATATATGCTATGAGCTTGACTCTTTATGCTTTTATGATATAAAAGACTTTCCTTAGACCCACTTCCATTTTTAATTATATCATTTTTGATGCCTATTCTGCTTCTGTGACCAAGGATGTATGCATGATATGCTAAGAGGTTTTTTGGGGTCTCTTCGGGTTCCCCATTCTCCATATCACGTCTAGGCCCTAGACTTGTGTCGTGATAACTATAATAGGGATGATACCTAGTGACAATAATCAAGGAGGTCACTATGGCAAAAATAGGGGCCAGGATAGAGATGCTGATTAGGGAGGTAGAGATGGTTACATGAATGTTTGTATGTGTTACCATATAATCGTGATGCAGGTATTGGTAGCTCTAGATTTGAGGAGATATTTAATCGTTCATTGAAGAAAGTTGACATATAGGATGAGACCTTGAGAGGGATGAAGTCTGACATCTCAACCATTGATTAGAAAATCAAGTCTAATTTTATTACTATCAAATAACTGTAGCAATAGTTCGGTCAAATAACCAGCAACAGAAAGGTATACTTCCTAGCAATACAGTTCAAATCCAAAGAATAAGTGGCAATGTATGGTGGTTAGTACTCGTGGTGGCAAACCGACTATTAACCCTCGAATACTTGTTGATGATGATGCTCGTGAGGAGATAGTTGAGGTCAAAGATAAAGAGACAGGAGATTATCATGATAAAGATGGGGTGAGTGATGCTACAAAGACTCCACAGAAGTTGAAGCCCATTCCTAGACCTCATCCTCCCTTCCCTCATAGAATCAGAATGGAGGAGAAAGGTAAATTCAAGCACTTCCTCTCCATTCTAAAACAACTCTCCATCAATATCCCTCTTATTGAAGCATTAGAGAAGATACCAGGGCATACATAGTTCATGAAGGACTTGATCACAAAGAAGCGGGCTATGAGCCAGGAACTCTCCTAAGAGCTTCAATATTGTAGTGTGATTGCTACAAGGTCCTTGGTGTAAAAATAAGAAGATTCTGGAGCATTCACCATACCCTGCACTTAGGTAATATTGAGTTAACTCTGAGGCTAGTAGATTAGTAGAAGAGCTCGATGACCAGCATGACTCAAACATTGAATGACCACAGACACGAGCTGCTATTAGAAAGGCAGGGCATCCCCAAACTTAAACTATTATTGTCTACCCTCCTTAGTATGAAGAGGGAGGTGACAAGGACAATAGTCACATTCAAATGACTCCTTTAATGCGATTGTTGATGGTTGACAGAATGGTGAAAAGGCTTGTGGGAATACTCTATGAAATCCATTTCAAAGTAGTGGAATTCATATTCCCTGCAGACACTGTGATCCTTGATTGGGAAGTCGAATTCGAAGTCCCAATCATCTTAGGAAGGCCTTCCTAGCCACTGGGTGAGCACTAGTGGATATGGAAGCTATCCAACTCAAGTTTAGATTAAATATTGAAGAAGTCATCTTTAACATCTATCAGTTTATGAAGAGGATAGATGACTTGAAGATGGATGTTTAGACACTTGGGGATGTCTGAGTAACCAAGTTGTTCAAGTCGTGCCGCGATAATAAATTAGGCGCTACTTGGGAGGCAACCCAAGATATTTGATGTAATAGTGATAGTTTTGTATTTTTGTATCTTTTGGACTTGTAAGTAATTTAATTTTTAGTATTTGGTTGTAATTTTTGGACATTGGATTGGTGGCATATAGGGTAATAGGGAGTTTTGTGAATAATCCATTTTGGATTGAAAAGGCAACAAGAAGTGCTACTATGACTGGTTCTATGGGCTGTATGTCAAACCACGACCCATACTTTGACTCTTAGAACATTTGCAATGAGAAAAATTATGTGTACTTTATTCCATTAGCTAACTTTACGATTTTTAGATAAAACTACGGGTCATGAATGAGCCTCATAGACCTCAGGTAAGTTTTCTACATTTGAGTAAATGTTGCGAGTTTCTATGACTTGCTTTATGAGTCTGGTTTCATCATATGACTCATAGATTGGTCTGTGAAACCAATTCTGAGATTAGGGTTCAGGCAACTTATGAGACCATGATATACAGATTGTAGAAATTTCTACGATCCATAATTAGGGTTTCGTAAGACCTAACCCCAGTCACTTAAACTGACTCAGTCAATGTATAAAAGGGGGTCAAATAATTTTGACCCCCATTTTTCTAAAAAAATCCCAAAATACCCGACCCTTCTTCCTCCTACGCTAGCTTTTTTGATCACCGTCCGGCCACCATCCCCACATTTTCAGCAAGATTTTCAGCCATACTCTAGCAACCTAGGGTTTGCCCATCCTCAGCTTCCTATTTTAATTTTTCATATTTTTGCTCAAAATCGATAAGTTCTTGCCCCCATAATCCTTTTACTACCAAAATGATTTGATTAGATTGTAATTAATTGATGGGTATAGTAGTCCAATTATTATGGGTTCACATTCATGGTTGCCTTTGTATGTTCCTGGTGCTTAATTTTGAATGAAGTGTTGCCAATGTTGGGATAGTGTTAAATGCCAAAAAATATGCATGTGGCCATGTTTTGTTTGTTTGAATGATGTCATGAGAAAACCATGGCATCATATGTTGTTCAACTTGAATAAAATACATTGATTGAAAAAATGATGTGTGATTACATGTGTAAGCCTTAGTGTCTAAACATTCAAATGGTGTTGATTTGCCAAATAAGCATGTAAAATAAAAATCGATGGGGTAGTGTATGATCATTGCATATGGGATATTGGGGATTTGTTGAAATCATGTGGGGGTCCATAATGTCTTGCTTCAATACTAATTTAAATTCTGAACATGTCATTTTTGGGACCCATTTGATAAGCTTGGAAAACCAAGTTTCTAGAAATTTCATATTACGAGGGTCTTCTATGGCCTATGGAACATTCCATGAGCCGTAGATGCCCCTCATAAGGAAATCTAGAAACTTGAAATTTCTGGGATTCTATCATACGAGACCTTGTATGAGCCGTAAATTAATCTATGACTCATAGATAGGTCTCATAGGACCTTGCCTACGCAAACTTAAAACTGGAATCATGTTTATGACTCAGTGTAGACTTGTAAAATGTTCTATAAGTCGTACTTGATCTCGTAGATGCAATTCTAGTAGCTAAAGTTAATGTATTGTGTCATATATGTGGGCCTTTTACGACTCGTTATTTGTACTACGACCCATGAAAGAGCCTTCATAGACTCATTTGCACCCACTTTAGATATGTTCTTAATTTTCATTCCTTTACTCATGAAGCTAATACCATGGCCCCAAAAGCTAGGAAGAATGAGATATGAGCCCTACAGTAGCAACTACGAGATGAGCCCTTAGAGGATTAGGGAAACTCTGAGGCTAGTAGATTAGTAGAAGAGCTCGATGACCAGCATGACTCAAACATTGAATGACCACAGACACGAGCTGCTATTAGAAAGGCAGGGCATCCCCAAACTTAAACTATTATTGTCTACCCTCCTTAGTATGAAGAGGGAGGTGACAAGGACAATAGTCACATTCAAATGACTCCTTTAGGAGATAAGTTCGATTCAGGATCCAATGAAAATTTGGAGTTAGAGTCTTCAGCAGCACCTCGGGCAACAAACTTACCTCTCTATGCTCTATCTAGCTAGTGGTGTGTCAAGGGCATGCAAGCCATCTATTAGGAGCGCATACAGAAGAATGAGCGTGAGCAACTAGCTTGTTTTATCTTTGAGGAGCCCTGCATCATCACTTTCGGGTTTGACCGTGTCCCATGCCTCTAGGACACCATCACCAAATACAGGCTCTAGTGGATGACAAGAGCATTATGGAAGTACTCTCTAGCCATGGTTTGAGATTTTTTTTGCATCTTACACTACCACAATTCCAAGTTCTTTTCAAAGGGAAGAAACCCCTCACTCAACCCGATTGACACATACGAGGGTGAGGGTTTTACAGGTGGATGTATTAGAGGCCACTATCCACTGTATGCTATTTGGCATAGAGTTCTCGGCCCCTAAGTCTACAGTAAAGTTCGATAGGAGATTGGGGTAGGCTCAAGATAAGGCCCTGATAAAGGACTAGAGTTACAGGGCCTCTTTGATGAGATGGGTTGCTAACCACATTGCAGAGTAGGGCCCAGACCTTGAGTGGATATCTATATTAGCATAGCCCATAATAAAGGTCTCCCCTAGTTTCACCAATAAATTTTGGTGGGCTATGGTGAGATCACGGATTCGGCCTACAGTTGCTGATAATATATGAAAGTCAAATCATGCAGTATTTGTTGCCAGCATCTTGGATGAGTATGAGATTGATTAGGCTCGCCTGATTATGGTGTAGATACATAAGGCAGCCCTGAAGAGGGTCACGTTCGTCCCCTTCCCGTGTTTGATTTATGCACTCTATAGAGTAAGAGTGGAGATTTTTCATCATTTGGACTCTTTGATTGAGGTTCAGCGGACTCTTAATGCCAGCTTGATAAAGGCTAATGATAATATAGTGGCCCTCCAGCAAACATCAGATGTCCACTGTGGTGCCATCGCCTGAGCCTCTATCTACTACCATCATTACTGCTCTTGCTGTTGAGGGCCCCCCACAGAAAGAAACTAGTATGGAGAGGGGGCCTACTACTACTACCACCATCCTAGAGGTTATGCCCACACTAACAGCCCCCTTTGGCATGGTTTATGTGTCAATGACATCTATTCAGGCCATGGCACAGAGGTAGGCCCACACTGAGTCCTAACTCACTCAATTATTATACCAGATTCGGTCTTGTGTTTTCCAAGCCATTTTAGAGGCTAAGGGTCGCATGCAGGTGTTCGTTGGAATGACCCCAAAAATAATGCCCAAAAATGTGCCTTGGAAGTGCTCGGAATTGTAATTTCTATATATCTCAAAATCTGTGTGTGATATCGAAAATCTAATATCATATTCTTGTTTGGGGGTAAAAATTGAATGAGAAATGGGTCTAAGCCAAATTTTAGAGTAACTATAGCAAAATCCAAAATTTCAAAGTTGGCGAAAAATAGTGAAGATTCACGCCCCAGGCATGACGCACTAGGGGCGTGCCATAGTGTATTTTTGTGCCCAATTTTATGTTCCGATCTAAGGATTTTGGATCTTATACCTAAGCCTTTCCATACATTAAAATACCTATACTTAGCCATATTTCACTTTCATATCATACAAGATATTCTCCAATACTCTCTCAAACTCTTAAAGAAAATATTTCACCAATTTAAGTGTCCCAAACCCACTTCCAAATCTCAAGAAACTCATTCAAGTTGCAATCTCTCATTAAAATTTATGTCAAGATTATTTATGTTGTTTAAGATCATCGTGGGTCCTCTATATCAAGCCTAGTTAAAAGGATTTTCCGTTGGTAAAGTTTTGCAAAAGTACAGGTAGGAAGGTCAACTTTAAAGGGGAATATATCTTAAAATATAGGACTGGGTAGCCCATGACCTACCAAATCAAATCTCTTTGAATTAGCTTTCCAATACAATTAGTTGCACCTTATTTAGAGTTTGGATGTAGAAGTTATGCCCGTTTTCGTAGAACTCATATGTGCAAGGGTATATACTGGGGTTTTTGCCAAATTCTGCCTCATTAATAGCATTCCATAAATTTAGCCACGTGGCTACAAACCTAACGTTATTCCTAAAGATCAAATTCACTCCTCCGAATTGGAATACACTCTAAAATTCTCTCAATAGCCTCTATCAAAACCTCAAACAAATTCAAGAAAACTCAAGAGCAAGCTTTGGATTCTAAGACACAGTTCAAAACATCAAGTCTTTCACAACTCAATTTCAAGAAATTCAAGGTCTAAGGTATGTGGGTTTCATTCATGGGTACCTTTCATCCATGATGCCCAATTTTCCATTTCTATGAAAATTACATGTTTTCAAGCTTCAAGTGTGCCTCGAGTTGCTGTGTGAAATGGTTTCATTCATGGGTACCTTTCATCCATGATGCCCAATTTTCCATTTCTATGAAAATTACATGTTTTCAAGTTATGTTGCTTATGGGTATTATTCTTTAGAGATTATGATCATATTCTATATTAGGATTTTATGAAAGTTTGATTGAAAATACATGATTACTCATTTTTAAGTCTACACCATAAGATGATTTACCTATTATGATTATGTATGTTTTAAGGTTTAGAACCGTGATCTCTCTTGGGATTTGATGAGGGGTTTCAATGTATTTTGTAAGATGGTATTACCAAGTATTTGCGGACTATTTTATTTAAAGATTTCATGCATGATTTCACTCATTATTGCATGGTTTTACACTAGTATTACACCCCGCCAAATGTTTGATAAAATGTTTGGGTTATGTATCTTGAGTTGTTGAAGGTATAAAACATGGTATATGAGTTGAATGACTTTATGATGATAAAAGTATGGTATTCATGTGTTGATTTCATAGATAGTATCTATAGTGATGGAAGTTAACCAAATTGAGGGGTTGGTACCTTATTTACTGAAATTGAGGGGTTGATACCTCGTTAACCAAATTGAGGGGTCAATACCTCATTAACCGAACTGAGGGGTCGGTACCTCATTAACCAAACTGAGGGGTCGGTACCTCATTAACCAAATTGAGGGGTTGGTACCTCATTAACCAAATTGAGAGGTTAGTACTTTAATCACCTAGATAAAGGATGGTACATTCAATAACCAATTGAAGGGTTTGTACCTTAATCACCATGGGTGGTAAGGGGGAGACGATCCACCAATCAAATGATAATGGTCTCTTCTTGCACATGTATTATGTTATATGTAAGCATGATTTACTTCAAGCATCCTCCATGCATGCCACATTGCTATATGCTTATTCATTGCCTATGTTATGTATTTTGATTATGTTGCTTATCTATTGTTGTATTGCATCCTACATACTTAGTACATTCAAATGTACTAATGCATATTGTATACCTACATGATATTACCATATAGGAAGTGGAGTTCCCATTAATTCTCCTCGTCGTGGCTTGACGGATTATTTAAGTTAGCTTTTGGTGAGTCCTTAAGTCTAGGAATAATATCTATCTTCTCTTATACTTATGATTAAACTATATCTTATATTTTTGGATTACTTGTAGTCATTATGATGAGGTTGAGCTCGGTTGCTTGTCTTGGCCCCCACTAAGTTCTATGTTTAGTTGTGTTGTTGGACAAGTATGTAATGATGCTATAAGCTTGATTCTCTCTTTGACTCTCTTGATGTTTTATGAAGTGAAGGTTTTCCCTTAGTCCCTATGCCCTTATTTCTTCTCTTTTATTTTTTGTTTAGTTGCTTCCGTGACCAAGGATGTGCAATGATATGTTAAGAGGCTTGCTTAGGGTTTCTTCATATTTTCCTTGCCTCGTGTCACATCTAGGCCTTAGTTTGGGTCGTGACAAACTTGGCATCAGAGCACTAGGTTGTTAATGGTCCTCGGAGTCCAATATATCACATCGATTAGAGTTCTATTCATGGTTATAAAGTGTGCCATGACTATTAGTGGGAGGCTATGAGGCATTTTAGGAAATGTTTCCCTTCTTCTTGGTCAATATCGTGTGATAAAGTTAAGTCCCCTAAGGCTTATTTCTTAATTTAAACTTTGCATTTCAGAATAGTCTCAAGCTACTTAGGACAATGATATATCGAATGTGGAGGTTCGTAATGCTCTATGGGTATTGACCAAAGTGGTGACAAAATTGACAACCCAATTCAATCGATAAGTGAGTGCCCCCGAGACTTCAAATAGTAAAAGAAGGAGTAATAAGGCCAAGAGGGCCCATATTGGGGGTAAGTTCCAAAGTTCCAAAGGTGGTGGTGGTGTGGTGCCTTATGTTAGGTGCCCAAGATGTGGTAGAGGCCATGATGGCCCATGCTTGAAGGGTACTAATACTTGTTGTGGTTGTGAGGAGATTTGTCACAAGGTAAGGGATTGCCTTCGTAAACACAATAAGAGTAGAGAAGGTGATGCGGGGGTGGCAAAGCTAGGTGCCAAAAGTGTGAAAATGGCCGTGGTAGCCCATGTTTGAAGAGATCTAATTCTTGCTTTTGTTGTGGTGGATTTAGACACAAGGTTAGCGGTTGTCCTTATGCTCAACCCAAAGGTAGAGGTGAAGGTCATCGAGGTGGTGCCCCACGGCACACTAAATTATATGCTTTTCAAAGGAGGCAAGAAGGGGATGAGGCATTCGATATTGCTATCGGTACGTTAAAATTTCCTTTGGCTTTGATGTGTTTGAATTGATGGGCCTGGGTGCCACTATTTCTTTTATGATTCTTTCTTGGTACTAGTGGGCTTCAAGTGTGCCTCGAGTTGCTGTGTGAAATTTGGAGTCTACCCCTTTGTTGAGTTTGTTGTTATTAGAAAGTCATAAGTAGTGTTTTGTGTTCATATTGCATTAGGTCTTACCTTGTGACTTATTCGGTTTGATGTGATGGATTTTGATGCCATACTTAGGATGGATTAGTTGCAAAGATGTTGTATCACCTTTGATTGTAGGGCCCGTAGAGTTAGATTCCAATTTCCTAATAAACTTATCCTTAAGTGGGGGCTTGTAAGGTGGATTTGAAGGGGTAAGTCTCTATCTTGTCTTAAGGTACAATTGATCTCTAAGGGTTACATGTACCATCTTGTAAGAGTTAGGGGTGTTGAATCTATGTTATTTCTATTGAGTTATTTCCGGTGATCAATGAGTTAGTGAAGTGCTTTCCGATATTTTGAATTTAGGGTAGTGTCTTTTGGTTTGACTTATGCACTAGTTATGTCTATAGGTCTCATGAATAGGGTCTTTAATCCCTACCTTGTTATGTTTGTGGTGGTTTCTAGTGATGAAGTATTGATTTATTTAGAGCATGAGAACCATTTGGGGGTAGTGTTGCAAATCTTGGGGAAAGAGAAGTTGTTTGCTAAGTATGAGAAGTGTGAATTTTGGTTGAAGGTGGTTACCTTTCTAGGTCTTGTGGTATGGGTGATGGTATTAAGGTAGATCATAAGGAGACTTATGTGATTAGAAATTAGCCTAGACCTTTTGACTCCTTCGGACATTAAAAGATTCTTGAGGATAGCGGGTTACTACCGGAAGGGTTGTTGTGTATTGTGGTGCCTCATGAATTGGTTTGGGTTGTGCTTTGATTCAGAATAGTAAGGTGATAGCCTATGCTTTTAGACCACTTAAGATGCATAAGAAGGATTATCCTATCCATGACCTTGAAATGGCCGCCCTGGTATTGCTTTAAGAATTTGGCGTCGTTATTTTCTTAGGGTGCATGTTGAACTGGTTACCAATCACAAGAGTCTCCAATATGTGTTCACCCAAAGGATCTTAGCCTGAGACAAAGAAGGTAGTTAGAACTTCTTAAGGATTATGATATGTGTGTGCATTATCATTCCGGTAAGACTAATGTTGTGGTCGCGCTTTGAGTACGGTGTCCATGGGTAGCCTAATTCATATTGATGGTGGTAGCAAATAGGTGACTAGGAAGGTCCACCGGTTGGTTAGATTAAGTGTTAGGTTGAAAGAGGTTTATAATGGTGGCATTATGGTTGTTGATGGTTCAAAGTCTTCCGTGTTTGATGAGGTAAAAGAAAAGTAAGATCTTGATCCCTCCTTATTATAATTGAAGGCTTCGGTGAGCATTGGCAAGGTGGAGGTTTTCTCCCAAGGAGGAGATGGTCCCCTTAGGTACTAAGGTAGGTTGTGTGCCTAGTGTTGATGACTTGATAAAGAGGGTTCTTAATGAGACTGGATATCATTCTAGCATTGGTATGGCTCCTTTTGAGACTCCATATGGTAGACGTTGTATGTACCTGGTTGGATAGTTTGAAGTGGGAGGTTAGGGAGTCCTTATAGAGTATTGAGGGGGATTGGTAAGGCTGCATATGAGTTGGAGTTGCCTGTGGATATGGATAGGGCTCGTCCGGTTCTTCATACATCTAGGTTGAGGAGATGTGTTGGTGATTCAAGTGTTATAGGAGTCTTTGAGGTTATGGACGTTGTGGAGGATGAGTTGACTTATGAGAAGGTCCGATGGAGAAGTTGGGTAGATATGAGTAAAGGTTGATTTGTAAGGGTATAGTGTTCATAATAGCCATTGGGAGAATCGTCAAGTTGGAAGTGTCATTCGGGGAGCCGGAGCGGCTATGGAAAAGCAATATTAGTACCTCTTTCATTCTAGTCAAGCTTATGATAACTTGTCAAGTCCTTTTCTTTTATGGTTCCCAGTCTTATTTTTCAGCCCCTGTGTCATTTGAATGCATTCACATTTATATTGACATGTTCATGATGATTTTTTTACACTTATGTTGAAATTTTGATAATGTGTCTAGGTGCACTATTGAAATCTTGTTGGGGCTGATTTTTTCATGATTATTCTTCTTATATACGTGTCTTTACACTTATAATGTATTTTTGTACCTAGTTTTGTATTCCGGTCCAAGGATTTTGGGTCTTGGGTCTAAGCCTTTCCATACGTGAAAATACCTATACAAAGCCATATTTCACTTTCATATCATACAAGACATTCCCCAATACTCTCTCAAACACTTAGATAAATACTTCACGCAATTCAAGTGTCCCAAACTCACTTCTGAATCTCAAGAAAATCATTCAAGTTTCAAGCTCTCGTTAAAATCTAAGTCAAGCTTATTTTATGTCATTTAAGACCATCATGGGTCCCCTATATCAAGCCTAGTTCAAAGGATTTTCCGTTGGCTAAGATTTGCATATGTACCGGTAGGAAGGTCAACTTTAAAGGGGTATATCTCTTACCACACAAAGAACTTGGTGGCCCACGACCTACCAAATCAAAGCTCTTTTAATTAGCTTCCCAACACACTTGTTTTCACCTTATTTAACGTTCGAATGAATAAGTTATGCTTGTTTTCATAGAACTCATATGTGCAGGGCTATATATGGGTTTTTGCCAAATTCCCCTTTGGTAATGGCATTTCGTAAATTTAGCCATTTTTATTGGTCTTTTGGGGATTCCAATGCTATCTTAACATTTCCTAAATATCTAATCCTATTCCTAAAGATCAAATTCACTCCTTCCAATTGGAATACACTCTCAAATTCTCTCAAGAGCCTCCATCAAAACCCCAATACAAATTCAAGGAAACTCTTGAGCAAGCTTTGGATTCCAAGACCCAGTTCCAAACCTCAAGTCTTTCACAACTTAATTTCAAGAAATTCAAGGTCTAAGGTATGTGGGTTTCATTAATAGGTGTCTTTCACCCATGAAGTGCAATCTTCCATTTTTATGACAATTACATATTTCCAAGTTGTGTTCCTTATGGGTATTATTCACTAGAGATTATGATTATATACTATATTGGGATTTTATGAAAGTTTGGTTGAAAATACATGATTACTCATTTTTAAGTCTACACCATGAGATGATTTACCTATTATGATTATGTATGTTTTAAGGTTTAGAACCGTAATCTCTCTTGGGATTCAATAAGGGGTCTCAATGTATTTTGCAGGATGGTATTACCAAGTATTCATGGACTGTTTTGCTTAAAGATTTCGTGTTCACTCATTAATTGCATGGTTTTACACTAGCATTACACACCTGCCAAATGTTTGATAAAATGTCTGGATTATGTATCTTGAGTTGTTGAAGGTGTAGAGCATGGTATATGGGTTGAATGACTTTATGATGATGAAAGTGTGGTATTCATGTGTTGATTTCGTAGAAAGTATCTATTGTGATAGAAGTTAACCGAATTGAGGGATGGTACCTCATTAACCAAATTTAGGGGTGAATACCTCATTAACCGAATTGAGGGGTTGGTACCTTATTAACCAAATTTAGGTGTCGGTACCTCATTAACCAAATTGAGGGATTGGTACCTCATTAACCGAGTTAAGGGGTTGGTACCTCATTAACCGAATTGAGGGTTTGTTACTTCAATCATCTAGATAGGGGGTGGTACATTCGATAACCAATTGAGGGGTTTGTACCTCAATCACCATGGGTGGTAAGGTGAGGTGATCCACCAATAAAATGATAATGGTCTCTTCTTGCACATGTATTATGTTTATGTAAACATGATTTACTTCAAGCATCTTCCAGTGTGCCATATTGCTATATGCTTATTCATTGCCTATGTTATGCATTTCGATTATGTTGCTTATCTATTATTGCATTGCATCCTACATACTTAGTACATTCAAACATACTAATGCATACTCTATGTCTATATGATATTACCATGTAGGAAGCGAATTCTCCCCCTCATGGCTAGACGTATTTTTCAAGATAGCTTTTGGTGAGTCCTCAAGTCCGGGGACAATATCTATCTTCTCTTATACTTATGTTTAGACTATATCTTGTATATTTGGATTACTTATTGTCATTATTATGAGCATGAGCTGGTTCCTTATCTTGGCCCCCGCTAGGTTCTATGTTTAGAGGTGTTGTCGGACAAGTATGTAATGATGCTATAAGCTTGATTCTCTCTTTGACTCTATTAATATTTTATGAAGTGATGGTTTTCCCTTAGTCCCTAAGACCATATTTCTACTCTTTTATTTTTGTTTAGTTGTTTCTATGACAAAGGATGTGTAATGATATGTTAAGAAGCTTGCTTGGGGTTCCTTCGGGTTACCCTTGCGTCGTGTCTTATCTAGGCCCTAGTTTGGATCGTGACATTTGTGGTGACTACTATTCAGGAGAGACTTACACCTATGGATAACCACATTGATGCCTTTGAGCATTGAGTACAGTAGAGCCTTAGCTCAATAAGACCTTAGACATGATGACCATTCAAATAGAGGTTAAGCAGCTCCTGGTGAGATGACAGTAGCACCAGCAGCACTGGTTGTGCTCCCATCGGCTGATCCAACAGAGGCGGTGATAGATTTATTTATGCCTGATGGGGCACCACTCCCTTCTATTAGGAAGTGGCCTCGTATTGATGATCCTAATACAATGAGACTAGAGGTAGGGTTGACAGAGGAGCAGTAACTTAAGCTTGCCAGGGTATACTTGATGCAGGATGGGGAGATGCAGCAAGCGTGTGAGCTAGAGAGAGTGAGATGCAGCAAGCCTGTGAGCTAGAGAGGTTAGGGATGTTTGATCCTCCAGATATGTTCCTATCACTGAGGAGACCACCAGGCAGGTTAAGGGTGGTCAGACTAAGCCAACGATAGACGTTTAGATGCCCAGGTATGAATTTTGGACCCCTATGCTTTATTGTTACATTTTGTGCATTTAGGACAATGCAAAGATTTTTTGATGGGGTGTAGATATTCATAGGCGTCAGTGAAGTCTAAGTAACCTTGGCATTTGACTATCCCAAATTTTAAATCCGAGGGATTTTCTTACCTGCGTTCTTTCCCCAAATGATCATTTCCTAAATATCTAATCCTATTCCTAAAGATCAAATTCACTCCTTCCAATTGGCCTGCGTTCTTTCCCCAAATGATATTTACTTTTTGTTGAATCAGCATGTTTTGGATGTGCAGCTAGTATTAGTAGCATATATCACTAAAGTCTATGGCATATATTAGTTCTTATGTAAAAAATGATACCCACCAAATTTTTTTAGTTAGTCTTGATAGCAACAATGTATGTTTGATTGTTTAACAGTGTTTGTTCTGATAACTGAGGTTAAATTATGATATAAATAATGATATGAGAGTTGATGTTAATAACGTAATTGGTGTCATATGTGTGAGGGTTCTTTGCTATATTCTTATACTGTGTTTTAATTCAGAACTTGTCTTGTTACTCTTACTTAGACTATAGTTTGTTGGTTAGGAAAGGATCTTAGGTCATTTTTCATATTAGTTCACTTAGCCTAAATAACCAACGAAATGTGTAAAATGTCCCTTAATCCTAGTGTTTGAGCCTTGCATGTACCTTTTTTTTTTGTAAAAACTAAGTTACCTAGCCTTGTTAAATATAAAATCCTAAAATTTGCCCTGGTCCTTCCTTGAATATTGTGCCCCTTGACTGAGGTAAAGAGCTTAAATTGTGGCTATCAAAAGTGGCCTTGGTTTTGGATATTGTGCACCCCGACATAAGCCAAAAGCCTAAGTTGAGGGTGGCTGGTGTAAAGGTGATCACATCAAATGGGATGGAATCTAGTGATACACGGAAAAAGGGGTGAAAATGTACTCTAGGTGCAAGAAAAATGAGTAGACGCCTAATCAATGAGCTACAATGAAAAATGATGTGAAAACAAAAGACAAAGAGCTAAAAAAGTTAGAATAAGGCACCAATATAAGCTTGAAATAGGAGAAAGGGAGAATAAAGTGAAAATTGACAAGGTTGGCAGGGCAAAAGTGTAGAAAAATGCAGTGTCAAAGAGGTGCTTTAGTCATTATGTTCCCAAAACATCATACCAAAGCTCCCTGAGCCTACGTTACAAGCTAATAAAGTCATATACTGATCCTAGTCCAAGTAGTCAAAGGTTATAGTCATGAGTATAGGGGCAAACATATGGTATTGAGAATAGTATTTGAATATCTTTTGTTAGAGAGAGTGATTTTGTGCAGTCCAAAGCATTGAATCAGAAAATACCATCATAAGTTGGATATGAGACTTCTTACTATAAGGGCACTTGCATTAAAGTGTTGATATTGGACTAATTCAGTGATTGTTGCTTATCATTGATTACCTTGCTTGTCATAGTTGCACTTTCGCATGTATTGATCCATAGTGGTTTGCTTGATAGCTTTCTAATATGCATTTATGAGTAGTGTGGGTATCTGTGCTTGAGTTTGAGGTGATATGTGCTATCAGATTGAGGTCTATGTATTATTGTACTGCTTATGTAGATTGAGTCTGTCGTTTAAGTACAAGCAACAATTTTAAGTTGAAAGTGTTAATGTGCTGTCAAAATACAATACTTCAGATGCTTAAAACATGGAATTTTGTGTGTTCCTAAAGCGATGTAAGTATATTTAATGTGTTTTTATGTTTGTTTTGCAGGATACAAAGTTTGGCTCAATTTTGGGTGAAGTATACAAAGTCACACTTTTATGAAATCCCAATATAGTATATGATCATAATCACTAACAAATAATACCCATAAGCAACAAAACTTGGGAACATACAAAGTTTAAAGTTTTTGCTATTCTACGACACTCTTTATGAGCCATAGAAGTTTGCATGGGCTGTAGAGTTGATCTCATAGCTGTTACGACCCGGACCTAGGGCCTAGAATTCACATGGCGAATGGGCAACCCGAAGGGACCCTAAGCAAGCCTCCTAAGTTATCATTAGACATCCTTGGATGCGAAAGAAATACACAATAATAAGTGATATTAAATAGGGATAAACGAGGCTAAGGGACAACTTTGATACCATAGAAACATCACTAGCCAATAGTGTAACATTATCATATCAGAAGGTTCCAACAACACCTCTACTACATAGATAAGAGTAGGGGCTAAGATAATCTCCGGGCTCACCCTCATAGCCATAAGTTTCCAACATAAGAAGAGTCAATACATAGCATAAATCAAGAGAAGTATGTCCTCTGAGTCGAGGACTAACCAACTTGCTTTGAGAGAAATCGTACTAGCCATGTGGAGGAGGAAGATTATCAAGTGGGGCTCCGGTTCCTACATGATAACATCATGTAGGCATGGAGTATGCGTTAGTACATATGAATGTACTAAGTTTGTAGGATGCAATGCATCAAAACATAAAAACATAGGCAAAATACAATATCATAATCAATGGATAGAATGATAACGATATGACATGTATGAATGATGCTTGAAGTAAAAGATGCTTATGTAGAACATATTACATGCTTAATAAGAGACCCCTTGATGGTTGTCATACCCTACCATCCATGGTGATTGAGGTATCAACCCCCAAATTGGTTGATGGACATTACACCCTCCATAATAGTGGTCAAGGTATCAACCCCTCAACATGATTGAGGCACATCACACTCTCCATCATAGTGGTCATGGTATCAACCTCTTAACATGGTTGATGGACATCACACCCTCCATCATAGTGGTCAAGGTATCAACCCCTTAACTAGTTGATGGTTGTCTCACCCTACCATCCATGGTGATTGAGGTATCAACCTCTTAATTGGTTAATAGTTGTCTAACCCTACTATCCTTGGTGATTGAGCCTTCACCTCCTCAACTAGGCATGGTTGACTTACAATACTATAAGTACTTTTCATAGAAACAACTCATATAAACATTACTTTCATCATCACAAAGTCACTTAACTCATAAGACATGCATTATACCTTCAATTACTCAAGAATCCATAACTGGACATTTTATCAAACACTTGGCGGGTTTCCCACAAGCCTCTGATGCCTGTATCGTCCAAGGGTTCTTTTATCTTTTCTTCAAGCTTATGATTTTCTTCAATTGGGATAATTGCGGCCTTGCAACCTAACATCCCTGTTTTCTTCAAATCAAGGACATAATTTGAGAGATGGCTCTACTTCTTATAGATCTCGAAAACCTCTGTGTCCAAGAAGTACCTTAGCATGCCAAGTTTATGTCGAAGGTGCGGCTCAGGTAAGCCTTCAATCTTGCAATCTCATCAACATCATCACCAGTGACCACAATATTATAAACATTTACTATGATCCGGCTCACTTTTTCACCCTTTATTACGAAATGTGTGTGATCAGAAGCACACCTTTTTTAGCCAAACGAAACTATGGCCTTACTGAACTTCTCAAACCACGCCCTCGGGGATTGCTTCAATCCATACAGGGCTTTCTTCAATCTGCATACTTCCATGCAATTCAAGAGTGAAATAATGTGAGAAATTCTAATGTAAATCAACCCACCAATACTTGGTAAAACCCTCATGTTAAATACGTTGAAAACCCCTATCAAATATCAAGAGAGATCATATTTCTATAGCTTAAAACATGCATAATCATAATAGACAAATCATCTCATGGTATAGACTTAAAATGAGTAACATGTGTTTTCAATCACACTTTTATGAAATCCCAATATAGTATATGATCATAATCACTAACAAATAATACCCATAAGCAACAAAACTTGGGAACATGTAATTTTCATAGAAAAGGAAGATTGGGCACCATGGGTGAAAGGGCCCAATGGTTGAAACCCCACAAACCTTAGACCTTGAGTTTCTTGGAATTGGGTTGAGAAAGACTTGAAGCTTGGAAGGAGGCCTTGGAGTCCAAAGTTTTCTCTTGAGTTCTCTTGAATTTCTATTGGGGGTTTAGATAGAGGCTCTTGAGATAATTTGAGAGTGTATTTGAGATGAGAGTAATGACTTTGATCCTTTTGAATAGGGTTTAGGTCTTTTGGGGAGTTTAAGATTGCATTGGAAGTCTAAAAGGGTCATTAGGATAGATTAAATTCACGAAAATACCATTAGTGAACAGATGGAAAAATTGGTAAAGTGATGCCCCACTGAAGGCCTCATGGGACGTGTGGCACTCCACGGGCCCTGTGCTGTGCTGGTGAGGTGATTCTTTGTAATAAATTGGAAGTTGGAACACTAAGAAAACTTTGCATCTCGTCACCCAAACGGGGACCTCCATGGGCCTTGTGAAGCTACTCAGCCCATGTAGAGGTCCTTGGAACAATACTTGGTGAAAAACAAGTTGCTAGATTCCCACGCCAAGGGCCATGACTCGTGAGACATGCCACAGCTCGTGTGGATGGCCATGGCACAACATTTGTCCAAAAGCTTCTTCATGCTCACTAAGCTTCACTTGCACACACCCCACGGCTAGCCACACGGTCAGTGGCAAGCTAAACGGCCTGAGCCACTGGCTGTGCCACATGCCTTGGACCAAAAATGGTCTTTTCCTGCTCAAGGCAGCCCAAATGGCCCATCCAAAGTCCCAGTGCCCGTCAAGGTTTCCCATGTGGTTTCATTGCAAGGGAGGGTATCACGAAAATAGTCATAACTCCTTCATCCAAACTCGAAAATAGGTGAAACCAAGTGAGTTGGAATGATCACTCAAAGTAATTTCATTTGACATTTTGTGGGTCATCCAGTTCCAAGTATGCTAAACGTTATACTCATTTAAGATTGACCCTTCCATAAACCAGTGCCCAAAACTCAACGCATAGGGAAGTCTTAGACTCGTCTAAGTACTAGAAATCTCCCACAACCCTAATGCACTCCCTACCTACACAAACAATGATTGAAACATGGATACATAAGAGTGTGAGATTATGGGGTGTCACAATATCCCCCACTTGGGAACATTCATCCCCGAATGTCAAAGGGACATACAGAAGGAAAGAAATCATGAAGATTTTGGCCCAACATGGATGCAACAAATGCATTTAAACATGATTTTTGAAAAGTCTCAACATGAACACCAAAAATCACCATAACTTGTCATTTAAACATGGATTCATGTAATGACATAAGGGCCAAAACCTGAGACTTGAAATTATATAGGGGGACTTAATTTAGTACCTTAGGCTTGAGTAGAGTGGAAGAGATATGAATAACTCTTTTGCATGTCTGCCTCGGCTTCCCATGTGGCACTTTCAACTTGATGATTCTCCTAAAGGACCTTGATGGGTACTACATACTTATTAAGCAACCTTCCCACCTATCCATCAAATAACTCCAAGGACCTTGATGAGTACTACATCCTTATTAAGCAACCTTCCTACCTACCCATCCAATATCTCCACCAGGACCTTCTCCTAAGCCAACTCATCCTTCACAACACCTACAACCGCAAAGAGTTTTATAGCACTTGAGTCACCAACACATCTCCTCAACCTTCCATAGGCAACTCCAATTCGTAGGCCACCTTATCAATTCTCCTCAACTCCCTATAAGGACCCTCACACCTGGAGCTTAATTGTCAACCTTATACACTTATAGCCCACCTTGGTAGCTAAAGCCACCATCTCCCACTTGGGAGTAAATCCCTATTATCTACTTCACGCAACTTTATTTTTACCCTAGTCAACCGGTGTACTTCCTTAATCACCCTTTTGTTACTCAAGGTCCATACTTATCGTAACTACAAACAACCTCTCATCTCTCAAGCCTTGTAACATTACCCTTGAATAACTCATAAGCCCTTCTTAATTCAAGATATAAATTAACATACCAACTACCAACTACCCCACATATATTGAGGTAGGGTTAAAAGACCCTATTCATGATATCCATAAACGTAGCTGGGGCATAGGTCAAGAAAAAGACATTACACCAATTCAAAATATCGAAATAGACACCAAGAAACTCATTTACTATAGAACCAATTCAATAGGAAGAGTTTTAGACTCAATATCCCTAACCCTTACGAGATGATAAATGCAACCTTCAAAGATCAATTTAGGACTAAGACAAGAAATGAATCTACCCATACTTACCACTATACAACCTTGCCACTCAAGTGCGGACTCCTTAGGAAATTGAAAATTAACCCTACAGTTCTACAACCAATGGATGAATGATATGCATGTAACCAACCACGGTAAGGACAACCTCAAATCTACCATGCCAACTTCAACAACATAACAAAACAACACTTTATGAAATAATGGCATGAGGCAATCCTCCTATAGACTTTCTAGCCATCATAGACTCATTAATGGGGGAAGGGGGAGACATCAAAGGACTCACATAACCATTCGGGACATACACATGAAACTTTTTAGCACAAAGGAATAATGTAAGAAATAGCAACTCTCGAAACTATCAAAGTATGCACATCAAATCTAAAACTTTTAACATATCGGTAGCATCATCAGGCACCTCATCTCCTCCTTGCCTCCTTTGAAGAGCATAAAATCGACTATATCTTGGAGCACCCCCTTGATCAATATCACCACCCTTACCCTTGTTGCGTCTATGAGGACAATCTATTATCTTGTGAACCATCTCCCCATAACCATAACAAGCATTAGTATCCTTCAAGCATGGGCTATCATGGCATCTACCACATCTTAGACAACTACCATAAGGCACCACACCACCACCACACTTGGGACTTTAGAACTTTCTTTCAAAATGGGCCCTCTTGGCTTCCTTACTCCTTCTATTTCTCATTTCCCCCTCCAATTGTTTGGCATAAGCCATGAGGTGGGATAATTCCATGTCACCTATCAACATAACAACTCAAAATTTTTCATTCACAAAATTGGATATATCCATCAAAAACTTATTCATTCTAGACCTTGGCTCGGGCACCAATTGGGGGGCATATTGGGAGAGTTAGTTGAACTTAAAGGTATACTCCCTCACACTTATTGACCCTTACTTAAAATTCATGAATTCAATCATTTTAGCCTCGCTTAGCTCAAGAGAGAAGAACTGGTTGAGAAACGCCACACTAAATACCTCTCAAAGGATCATATTATTGTTCCCATTC
Organism: Solanum virginianum; assembly: GCA_000787875.1. Classification (NCBI taxonomy): domain Eukaryota; kingdom Viridiplantae; phylum Streptophyta; class Magnoliopsida; order Solanales; family Solanaceae; genus Solanum; species Solanum virginianum. The sequence continues at coordinate 91,825 of DF357714.1, read as the reverse complement.
TCCCTCTTATACTAAGAATACCGTATTTAGGACACCCCCTATAGTTGGTAAGCCACCAAATCTGCTTTCTCTTTCGACTTCACACCCATAATAGATAACACTTTGTACACTTAATCAATAAATTCTTGAGGGTCTTCATCCATTTTAGACCTGTTAAACTCTAGTGGGTTCATCCTTATGAAATCCTTTATCCTAGATACCGGAGTAGGACCATGAGGGGCTTGGGCCCCTTGGTTGATTTAACTAGTCATGGCTTGAGCTAACATGGCAATATCATCCCGGAACCCTTGATGATCCGGTTGTTCTTCGGGAGTGCAGGCTCTTCTTCCTCTAGGGTTAGGCATGATCTAAAATGGCAAAGAACATTCGTTAGAGGGGAAACCTTACCTAACTTCTATAGCATGACATAGAGTTACAAGAAGGGGAACATTTCCTAGAACACCTCATAGCCCCTTGCTCATAGTCGTGGTACACTTCACAACCATGAACAAGACTCTAATCAATGTGGTATGTTGGATGCTGAGGATCATTAATAACCTAGTGCTCTAATAGAGTCAATACATAGCATAAATCAAAAGAAGTATGTCCTCGGAGTTGAGGACTAACCAACTTGCTTTGAGATAAATCATACTAGCCACGTGGAGGAGGAAGATGATCAAGTGAGGCTCCGGTTCCTATATGGTAATATCATGTAGGCATAACGTATATGTTAGTACGTTTGAATGTGCTAACTTTGTAGAATGCAATCTATAAAAAGATAGGTAACATAGGCAAAATGCCATATTATAAATAATGGATAACATAATAACAATATGACATGTATGAATGATGCTTGAAGTAAAACATGCTTATGTAGAAAATATTACATGTGTAGTAAGAGACCTCTTGATGGTTTTCACACCCTACTATCCATGGTGATTGAGGTATCAAACCCCCAATTGGTTGATGGACATCATCCAAAATTTTGTAGTGAATTGAGCTCCTCGGTTGGATATAATGGAGACTGGGACTCCATGTAGGTTGGCTATCTCATTGGGGTATAGTTTGGCATACTCTTTAGCTGATATCAAGAGAGATCATAGTTCTATAGCTTAAAATATGCATAATCATAATAAGGAAATCATCTCATGGTATAGACTTAAAATGAGTAAACATGTGTTTTTAATCACACTTTCATGAACCCAATATAGTATATGATCATAATCATTAATGAATAATACCCATAAGCAACACAGCTTGGTGATTGAGTCATCACCTCCTAGACTAGGGATGGTCAACTTACAATACTATAAGTACTTTTCATGGAAACATCTCATATAAATATTCCTTTCAACCTCATAAAGTCATTTAACTCATAATACATGCATTAGACCTTTAATGACTCAAGAATCTATAACCGAACATTTTATCAAACATTTGGTGGGTGTGTTGTGCTCGTATAAAATCATGTAATTCAATAGTGAAATCATGTGAGAAATTCTAATGTAAATCAACCCACTAATACTTGGTAAAACCATTATGTGAAATACATTGAAAACCTCCATCAAATATTAAGAGAGATCATAGTTCTATAGCTTAAAACATGCATAATCATAATAAGGAAATCATCTCATGGAATAGACTTGAAATGAGTAAACATGTATTTTTAATCACACTTTCATGAAACCCAATATAGTATATGATCATAATCATTAATGAATAATACCCATAAGCAACACAACCTGAGAATATATAATTTTCATTGAATTGGAAGTTCGGGCACCATGGGTGAAAGGGCCCAATGGTTGAAACCCACAAACCTTAGACCTTGAGTTTCTTGGAATTGGGTTGAGAAAGAATTGAAGGTTGGAAGGAGGTCTTGGAGTCTAAAGCTTGCTCTTGAGTTCCCTTAAATTTCTACTGAGGGTTTTGATGGAGTCTCTTAAGAGAGTGTGAGTGTGTATTTGGGATGATAGTAATGACTTTGATCCTTCTGAATAGGGTTTAGGCCTTTTGAGGAGGTTAAGATAGCATTGGAAGTCTAAAAAGGTAATTAGAATAGATTAAATTCACGAAAATGCCATAAGTGAATAGATGGAAAAATTTGCAAAGTGATGTCCCACTGAAGGCCTCATGGGTCATGTGGAACTCCATGGGCCGTATGGAGTGCTCGTGAGGTGATACTTGGTTAAAAATTCAAAGTTGGAACACTTAGAAAAATTCACGTATCGTCTCCCAAACGTGGATCACCACGGGCCGTGTGAAGCTACATGGTCCGTGTAGAGGTCTGTGGAACCACACTTGAAGAAAAACAAATGTTGGCAGACCCCCACGGCAAGGGCCACGACTTGTGAGACATGCCATGACCCGTGTGGATGGTTGTGTCATAACACTTGGAAAAAAAGTCCTTCATGCTCACTAAGCTTCACTTGCACATACCCCGCATCTAGCCACACGGTCAGTGACAAGCCACACGGCACGTGCCACTAGCCATATCATATACCTTAGACTAAAAATGGTCTTTTCCAGCTCAAAGTAGCCCCTACAGCCCATCCAAAGCCCCACTGCTTCAAGGTGCCCGTGTGATTTCATTGCATGGGAGGGTCTCACGAGAACGGTCATAACTTCTTCATCCAAACTAGAAATGCCATCAATTGAGTTGGAAAGCTAACTCAAAAGGCTTTCATTTGACATATCATGGGTTATCCAGTTCTAAGTGTGCTAAAAGTTATACTCGTTTAAAGTTGACCTTTGCATAAACTAACCCAAAACTCAACTCATAGGGAAGTTTTGAACTCGTCTAAGTACTAGAAGTCTCCCACGATCTTAATACACTCCCTAATTACACAAAAGAGTCATGAAATATAGAAACATAAGATCATGGAATTTTAGGGTATCATAGTAGAAAATTCCAGTGAAGGGGTGATTTTCTGAAGTTTAATCTACTAACATGCATAAGAGTCGTAGAATGAAGTACGAGTTGTAGATATGGTTTCTTATCCTGAGCATCAGAAAGTGAGGAGTTGCTGAAAATTCATCAGATAAAATCCTTCACGGGCGGTAAGTCCTTATACGACTTGTAGATGTGTCTCTTAGAAGTCAAACCCATAATTGAAGATGAAGACCACGAAGCCACGATTACAGGTCGTAGAACTTTATATGGCCCATAGAGATGGTCGTAGAGCTGGCCGAACTCAGTTCTCTCATTTTGATTTAGTTTTATTTTTTAAACATTATAAATAGGTTTTTTAGGGTTTTTTTAGTAGAGGATAGTAGAGAACAATTAGAGAATCTATAGAGAACATGAGGAACATTGTAAGACACTTGGAAACAATATTTTTTTTGTCGTAATTCAGATTTGTGATTTCTATTGAAGAGCTTGGATTTCTTGTTCTTAAGTTCATTCTTGTAAGTGTTTAATTATGCTATTCAATATCATGATTCATGCATCTACAATGATAATGAGTAGCTAAATTCATAATGAGTTTGCGGGAACTATAAAGAACTAACAAGGCTAAAATTGGATAATTCGTAATTCTTAGAAAGTGTGCACGCATGTATTAATTAATTCTCTTTATTTTGATTACTTTTTAATGGTGGCAAACGTTAGAACTCTCCTAGTGTTACTGACTAGATCAAGGTTGTAATGAATAGGAAGAGAGATTAATTAATATGATTCGATTGATGTTTCTCGTCTAATCAACCAAACTGGATCAATGGGAGCTTGTACTGGAATAATACATAAGGGTTAGTAATGTCATACTGTGGGAATAGATCAAATCATGTAGTGAAATTTACCTCTCACATAGATCAAAGGGTTTGGTAAACTTAACTTACCATTCTACATGCAACACACTAGGAAAGAATACAGTTATTCGGTAATACCAAGTTAGAGAATCATGAGGAACAGAATACCCTAGTTATTCTTCCTACTAGTTTCACACACTTCTCTTAGTTTAGGATTTCTTTCTGCAATCTTATAAACAGCCCCCATTTGGGGAGATAAGTTGGTTAATTAACTCGAATTACTTAAAATTACACTAAGTCTACCTACTCCTTATGGGTTCAAACCTAGCCTTCATTAGGTTATATATCGTAATAACAATTGCTTTAACCTTTAAAAAAGAGGTGTATCATGGGGTGACATATGGAGGCATCCTCTGTATGCTCAGACTTTTCTACCTCACTTAAAGAATTTCCTTAAATAGCCAAGGCTTCCTTTATACCATAGTCTATTGCAGCCTTTCTACTTTTATTGTTAAGGATTGGGTCTCTTGAGTTATCTTTGGTGCCTCTATGCATGGCATAGTCTTTGTGGTCTATTTTGTGCATTGGACAATCTCTAATGAAATGCCCTAGTTTTCCACACTTATGAGACGGATCATTAGAAGCAGTAGCTCTGCTAGGATATCTCTTCTTTTTGAAACCACCATGCTTCCTCACAAATTTTTGAAATCTTCTTGTGAGGTATGCCATCTCATCTTCATCTTCATCGAATTCTTGACATTGTGCCACCTTTAGAACTAATGATTTGTCCTTCTTAGTAGTATCATTTGCTCTATTCAGCTGATGAGTTTGGAGATTATGAATTAAGGTATCCATGGTCAACACCTTTAGATCTTTGGCCTCAGTGATTGTATCAACTTTGTTGTCCTAAGACTTGGGAAAAATTCTAGGAATCTTTCTTACTGTTTTGCTAGGGTGAATGAGTTCATCCAAACATCTAAGCTCATTAATAATGGATGAGAATCTTGTATAAATATCATAAATGGAATCATCTTCCTTCATGGTAAAATTTTCATACTGAGTAGTGACAATATAAACTTTAGACTCCTTCACTTGCTTAGTGCCTTAATGAGCTATGAGTAAGCAATCCCAAAGCTCCATGGCTAATTCACAAGTAGAGACCTAATTTTACCCCTCAGCCTCAATACCACAGACCACCAACTTCTTTGCCTTGTAATTCTTTTCATTTTTCTTCGATCTAAATCATTGTATTATTGTCTAGTCCTAGGGACTACTCGAGTGATATCACCATCTTTCACCTCCAATGTAGGAACATAAGGATCATCAAGTACAATGTCCCACATCTCACTATATTTAGCCATGAGAAAAACATGCTTACGAGTCATCCACAAACTATAAAACTACCTATTAAAGTGAGGGGGTCTGGTAGATAACTGACCCTCTTCTAGACTCAGTAGAGGTGCTTTATTTCTTCAGGATCCACTCTAGGTATTAACCATTTAAAGAGTACTTTCTCTGACAAAAATTAATGGAATGTAAGTATCCACTGAGTATGAGGGGACCAGGTCCCACATCATAACAAAAGTAAATGAAAATAACTAGAATAGTAAATTCAACAACACAAAATAGGATAATTTATTTTATGTGGAAACCCCCTTACTCAAGGCAGGATAAAACCACAACCTACACCCATAGGATTTCAACCCAACTCCATTAATCTCAAGGGAGCAAAGCTTTGACTTACAAACTCTTGGAATCAAGGAACCTAACTACAAATCCCTTTCTATTTATTGTGATTATGCTACCACTGGCATGAGCAAACTAAGTAAGTACTCTTCTACCCACTAAGTCGACTAACTTTAGCCAACTTAAACTTCAACACTCACCATAGCTAACTCTAAAAATGAAGAGCAAAAAGCTTGCCTAATAATGAATCCCTTTATAGAATAGGAATCGATTCGCAAGATGCAAGTACCATTTAAGCATAATGAAGTACACAAAGAAAAATCAACTCTAATTTTGCTAAGTGTACTACTCGGACCCTTTTACCAAGAACACTCACTCAACGTGTGTATAAACCCCCAAGCTTTCTCTTCAGGAAAGGTTTGGTATATATACCAAAAATCAATAAAATTTGGAGTAATTTCATTGGCTATACAATTTCTGCACAACAAAAAAATGCGCACCAACAAGTAACAAACTAGCAGGTGCCTAGTGTACTATTTGTCAGATTTGCTTTTTGATATGCTGTTAAAATACAATACTTTTGATGCTTAGAACTTGAAATTTTGTGTGTTCTTAATGCGATATTAGTAGGTTTGATTGTTTTTGTATCTGTTTTGCAATTTTTCAGGGTTGGCATTGTTTTTGGGGAAAATATACAGAAGTTGCTGAATTTGAAGATCTATGAGACTCTTTATGGGCCATAGAGTATTCTGCGAGCTGTGAAGGAGCTTTTTTGTGCAATTCTATTAAAGGGTGAATTTTTTGAAATTTGGTCTACGAACATGCATATAAGCCGTAGAAGACTTTATGAGTCATAGACCTAGTTTTGCACCATGAGGATCAGAGGATGAGGACTTTTTGAAATTCTATCCAATGAAACCCCCTATGAGTAGTAGAACCTTTTTTAGACCATAGAGAGGTGTCATAGAAGCCAAGTCTAGAATTGAAGCTATAGATTATGAAAACCTGACTATGAGCCGTAAATCACTATACGACTCATAGAGCACCTCGCAGAGCCTGTTGATCCAGTTGTTTTATTTTATTTTAAATTTGTATTTTAAGCACTATAAGGTTTTAGGTTATTTTTCTAAAATAGTCAGCGAGAGTCAGCATAGAGACGATAGAGAATGAAGTGACAGTAGAGAGTTTGAGAAATACTTGCAAACTTTAATTTAATCTTCTAACTACAATCTTGTGATTCTCATTGAAGAGTTGGATTTTGTTGTGCTTTATTCAATTGTGTATGTGCTCAATTATTTTATTAAGATTCACAAGTCTTGCATTTGTACTAATCAAGAGTAGGTAAATCCACACCTATGATTGTGGGAACTATGAAGAATTAACAAAGAGATAAATCATAATTTTTGAAACTGTGCATGCATGTATTAATTAATTCTCTTTGTTTTTGAATGTTTTCTAATAGTGGCCAACATTAGAACCAACCTAGTATTATTTATTGGACCAAGGTAGTAATATATAGGAAAAGAGATTAATTAATAAGATTCTATCAATGTTTCTCATCTAATCAACCAAACTGGATGAAGGGTAGGTTGTACTGGGATAATAGGTAAGGGTTAGCAATGTCAAACTGCAGGGATGGACTAAACCACGTAGTGAAATTCGCTTCTCGCCTGGGCCAAAGGATTTGGTGAACTTAACTTACCATTTTGCATACAACATACTAGAAAGAATTGGAATTTCTGGTATTACTAAGTTAGGAAATCATGGGGAACATAATACCCTAGTTTCTCTTCATATTGGTTAAACACTTGTCTTAGTTTAAGAGTTACTTTTCATTAGTTATTATAACCCCACTCCTTTGGGGAGATAAGCTGGTTGACAAACCCGAATTACAATAGAATTCTTCTAAGTGTACCATATTCCCATGGGTTCGATCATAACCTTGGATAGGTTCTATATCTTTAAAACAAATGATTTAACCTAAAAAAGGATGTGTATCTTGGGCGGCATAAAGATTTTGGTGTCGTTGCCGGGGAATACGACTAGACTTGTGAAATTCAAGTAATTCGAGAATTAATCCTTATTTTTCACATTTTACAATTTTTGTTGTTTTTGTTTTCTTTCAGGGCATATGTGTAGTGTATACCTAATAGGCAAAGGCAAGGCATACCCTTGACTCCATTTGACCAAGAGATCTAGATAAAATCTAGAAGAATGGCCCAATATAATACCAAAAATGTGGCAAATACAACTCTGAACCTGAAAGAGAATGAGAATACATACAATGACAACCCATTTTCTTTTGAGGACATTGCTCCATAGCTACAAAACCTCAATGCCAGAGCTTATTATTTGAATAAAGACTGGCTAAATCCTATGGCTATGAAGGTTACTAGAGCTATTGTGTTACCACCACTACTGGCTGACACAAAGTTCATGGTTTGGAGTGGGTTGCTTTAGATACTACAGAACCATGGGTTGATTGCGAGCCTACCATCAGAGGATCTACATAGCCACCTACACAAGATGGCATTTATCCGCAAGAGTGTCATGGGAACACATAATCTGTCTATGGATATTGTAGGACTTTATGTCTTCCCATTACCACTGATAGGTAATGTAACATTATGGCTATTCGAGCTCTCGTAGAGTTTGATCACCAATTGGGTTGAGTTACAGAAGTCCTTTTTGTAGAGGTACTTCCCAAGATCGAAGAAGCTTTAAGTTGAAAGACCAAATCAACAACTTTGAGAAACTTCCTAGTGACTCGATCAGTATTACATTAGAGAGGTTCTCTAAGTTCTTGAGGAGTTTCCAGACCACAAAATTGTTAATGATGCCTTGGTAGAGATTTTCTACCATGCCTTGGATGAGAATAGTTAAGCCTGTGTTGATACCATTATGGGGGGCATGTTCTTAGATCAACCATTTGCAAGGATTGCTGGAAGGATGGAAAGAGTGGTTAAGACTAATCGTGCATGGGAAAAAGATACTGAGCATCTACCAAAAATTTATGCACTACTAGTGTTGGTTTAGAGCAAGCTAAAATAAATTAAGAGATTATGCAAGAGCTTGCCCAAATTTGTACATGTATAGAGCTGATGATAAAGTAGAATTAAAAATAAGTTATTGCAGTTGTTCATCAGCCTCTATGAGTACCCATGTATGGTGATCCCTACTATGAGGAGGATACTTACTTCATTGTGATCAGACGGGGGGTTTTTGGACCAAAGTCCAAAGGTCCAATTAGGACTATTAGTACCAAGGTCAAAGAAACCAAGGTCAAAACATTAATCGAGATGGAGTTTTCAGGGACAACCATGAAGGTTAATATGATAGGAATTGAGGCCAAGATAGAGATGCAGATAGAGGCCACATAGATGGTTACAAAAATGGTCTTTTTATGCCACTACACAATTGCAACACTGGTACTAGTAGTTCCAGATTTGAGAAGAGGTTTGATCATTTGTTTAAGAAAGCTGAGTCATAGGTTAAGACTCTAAGGGGGATGAAATTTGAGAAAATTAAATCTCATTCTATTTCTATCAAATAGCTTGAGCAATAGTTTGGTGAAGTGTCAACCCAACTAAATCAACATCAAAGGGGTACACTTCCTAGTAACATAATTTAGAATCTAAAGAATAATGGGCAGTGCATGGCAGTTACTACTCGTTGTGGCAAGAGTGCCATTGATCCTCCCATGCCAGTTGATGAGGAAAATATTTGAGTGGAGACTATTAAGGTCAAGGATGCGGATACCAGAGATGATCATGGCAAGGATAGGGTGAGTAATGTTGTAGAGGTGCTACAGGAGGTAAAGGCCATTCCTAGGCATCGTCTTCCCTTCCTTCAGAGAATTAAAAAAGAGAAGTAGGGAAAGGTCAAATACTTTCTCTCCATGCTGAAACAACTCTCCATCAATATCCCTCTCATTGAGGTATTGGAGATGATGCCAAGGTCTGTGAAGTTCATGAAGGGCCTGCTTACAAAGAAGTACACTATGAGTCAAGAGCTCTCCCAAGAGATTCAACATTACAGTATAATTGCTATAAGGTCCTTGGTTCAAAAGCGAAAAGATCCTAATGCTTTTATTATACCCTGCACCATTTGAGATGTGGAGTTCGCAAGTGCATTTTGTGATGTTGGTGCCAACATAAATCTGATGCCCCTTGCTATCTTCAAGAAGTTAGGACAGGGAGCCCCTACTCAGATCAGCATGAGGTTATTGATGGCTGATTGCACGGTGAAGAAATTTGTGCGAATACTTTATGATGTGCTTGTCAAAGTGGATAAATTCATATTTCCCGCAGATTTTGCCATCCTAGATTATGAGGTTTACTTTAAATTTCCAATCAATTTGGGAAGGCCCTTCTTATCCACCAGACATACTTTGGTGGACATGATAAGCGCCAACTCAAGTTCAGGTTGGGAAAAGATGAGGTTGTGTTAAACATTTGCCAACATGCAACAAAAGAGGATGATTTGAGGGTGATCTCTATTATTAAGAGTGTTGATGATGCTGAGCCAAAAGTGCCAATAAGATGAGACTAGGTGTTGATACTTTTGAAGTTGTACTATGAACTTTGATAATAATGGCACCCTCAACTATGAGGAGACAGTAAATGCATTGGGGGTATCCTATACCCCTAGGCCACTAAACTAAGTTAGATCTAGACCTACAGAATCAAGAGTCACAACCCAACAAGCCATCCATAGAAGAACCATCGGTGCTATAATTGAAATCTCTTCCAGCACATCTGAGATATACATATTTGGGTGCCAACAACACCTTTTCGGTCAAAGTTGCTATAGATCTAAATGATGTGTAGGTCAATACCCTTTTCATGGTACTTAAAGAGTTCAATAAGGCCATTGGGTGGACTATTATAGATATCATTGGTATCCCTCTCGAGATATGTATTCATAAAATCCAATTGGTCAAGGATTATAAGCTTTCTACTAGCCTTTCCATTTATAATATTATTTTGAGATTAGATGAGATGTGCCCATTTACTTCCTTATGTCTTCCATTGATTAGTAGAATGTATGAATGAACGAATGTTATGAGGCCAAGTAGTTCACTTGTGGACTAGCAATAGTCTCTAACTGCCAATTACGTCTAGGTTATCCTCCCGGGGCATGACAAACTTGGTATCAAAGTATAAGTTTAAGTGTCCTAAGGATCCTATGAAGTCGTGTCTAGTAAAGTCTTATTTATGGGTGTGTTATGCACCACACTTTGTAAGAAGGAGGCTATAGGACATTAGGAATTGTTACACTTCTTTATTATTCCAATTCGTGCGATAGAGTTAAACTCTATGAAAACTCTCTTTTAATTCACGTGTTACCCATTATGCAATTATGATTGTGCTTCCAAGAAGAGCTTATAAAGGAAAGGATGAGATAGTAAGAGTGATAGCTGATTGAGACATATGACTAGAGCTGTTTTCTATAGGTAAGTAATAGGGTGATGAGTCGATTACCATAAGTTTTGATGAAAGAGTATTACGTACCCTTGATTTTTCATGATCAAGTGTAGAGAAAGAGTTATTGTTAGAATGTGATAGAGTGTGTTCAAACTAGAAGGAGATTTATGTCGATATGTTGTAGTATCCACACTATTAAGGGTGAAGTGTGTATGTTAAATAGGGGGAAAAAGTGTTTTCAATATGATAGATCTAAATTAGGCCTATGGATTTTTTTAGTGAGAGTTCATGAGACTCATTGAGTTATGAGCTTAGTCATATAAAGAGGTATAATGTATATGTGAGTGGTACTGAGCCATGAGGAGGGGGAATGCATTTATTGAATACTCGCTATGAGATTTTAGTGGGCTTATATTCCCCATAGTTTTACCTAGTAGTGGTAAGTTGGTGTGATATTATAGAGGTGTGTGATAGATGCATATGCTAGTGGTTGACCCTAAGCTTGAATTTTGAGGAGTAGAGTGGAAGAGGAGACAACATTGTGAGAGTAATAGTCTTAGTTGGAGATTTGCTCTAAAAGGCTTTCCCTAGTGTATGTTTGAGATAAAGATGTTAATATGTGAGGAAGTGATACTATGGACATAATATAAGTTCCCCTTAGGTAAGACGAGCGAAACGAGGATGGCTCAATAGATAAGAATAGACTTGAGATATGTACCCATGATTGTGCAAAGATGTGTGAAGCCTTAACTTACGAATGTTATAAGAATGTAGATGGTTTATTTAAGTTGTCAATGTAGAGTAGGCTAAGGTAAGCATTCGTTGTCATCCCGAGCAACTAAGTTGATTAGGAAGTATGAATAGACGATGATAAGTTTTTCCCTTATAGTCTAATTCTCATACAAATGAGTTCATGCGACCATAGAAGTTGAGCGTTAGCATGCAAATAAGAAGTTAGATTGTAAGAGTTGTGGGAAGTGGTTATGTACACCATTAAGAGTAGAAAACATAAAGGGAAAGTTCTATAGAGACAAGAGTAAGCTAGGGGTGATATTTTTGGAAAGAGTTTGAGTGGATAGTCATATATATGCGACTATAGCATAACAGAAGACTTTAAGACATTCTTGTGGATAGTGATTCCCTGACCATGTGGAGATATATGCTTATAGCCTAGTATAGAGAATTGATTCGCAAAACTGAAAGAGATGACCCTTGATCTAAGGGGGAGATGATGTGATAGACCGAAGTAGATCTTGAGTTTGATAGAGATGGGCTGATCAAGATGAGACATCATTTCTTTTCATATCATACGTTCTTTATTCTTCCATAGAGGTGATACTCTATTCCCATCTGGTGTACGACTGGCATACCCATGTCCTAGTCGCATATACCACTTGTTGATTGTTATTCATGTTGAATTGTGAGGATGAAAAGCAATGAATTCATTCATTAACTTTGATCTTACCCCATGGATGTAAGTGTTTCCACTCCTATGTTGAATGAGATGCGACTTGAGTTTGCTGTGACATTGGTGTTGTACTTGTGTCATGTAGGGGTAGAGATAGGGAGGAGGGGAGAGGTGAGATAATATGATATGTAATAGATAGGTAAGAGTATGATAGCGTGTCTTTGAGTGGGAGTTCATTGAATGGTGGAGATAGAAGTGCTAAGTAGGCTTAAAATTCTAAGACAGAGTTAAAATGGTTAGAGTGATAGGCTTGAATCCGCGGTTATTGTTATGCAAGTATTGATGACGGACTATCGAAGACTTCATGATAGTGAAGTGGTCAAGAGGACTGGTGATCTTTTAATAGAAGCCCCTGTGGAAGTATAGTATAGAGCTAAGTATTGAGGATAAGCTTTGTATGAATATGATCGCCTTAAGGTAGCACCTTGAGGCTCAGAAGTAGGCTTGAGTGGAATAAGAGGATATGGATAGGTAGAGAGTTGAATAGGAGCTATAACCTTAAGTTGATAGAGTAGAGTGTCATGAAAAGGAGCATAATTGAGATGATGTACTAAGCTTGAGAGTTATACATAGAGTCTTATATATTGATGGTCCTATTCTCGATTAGAGTTGATAGTTTTCTTCCTGAGTTCAAAGGAATGATTGAAGTGTTTAAACGATTCAAATTGATTGAGTTCTAATGTTCCATTCATGCTTGATGCTAAAAATGTCTAAGAGAATATCTCTACTCTTGATTTGAACCAATTAGTCTATTATGAGTGACTTGTGATTGTCCAGATTGGTTGATTGAGTATTGAAAGGAGTCTTGATTGTTATTCGTTCCTAATGATAAGAATGTTGAAGATAGTTTCATTACCCATAACTAATTGGATTGTTTTTCTTGAGTCAATTATCAATTCTTGAGTTCGAATAGAGTTGATTGATGATTGAGACAGAATCAAGAGTTTGATTGATAGATGTGAATGAGGAGATGAGTTTTGAGTCTATTCGTGCCTTGATATCCACTTTTACTCATCATTCAAGGACGAATGATCCCTTGGGGGAGATGATGTAACACCCAGTAAAATTATCGAAATACCCCTAGAATAGTATTGTGTGTATAACGCGTCTTTCCATGCTCTATTTGTGAATATGAGACTGGATATGCAATCAACATGTAAAATTGAGTTAGAAAAGGATCTCGTTCGAATTTTAGTGCAATCGAGAAAAAATTATTTTTCTTAATTAAATAAAACATAGTATTGGTGTGCACCCGAGACGCGACATGCCAGGGATGCGGACCAACACTTATATTTTTTTTATTTTTTCAACGGGAATTGAAAACTCGTTCGAAAAAAAAATTGAAAAAAATACATATGCCCGCGCCTAGTCCATGATGCGGACTGGGCATTTTTGGGGTGAACGTTTTCTTTTAATTCGAGGGGCATTCCAATCAATTCCCTACCTCTCCTAAGTTTAATAAATGAATATAAGAGATCTTTTACATTAAGCCAAGTTGAAAGAATTTCTAGCAATTAAATTTTCGTATGAGTAGATAGAAGGGTCAACTTCAAATCATCATATCTACTAAATGCTACAGAGTTAGTGATTCATAATATATCAAATCGAAGATATTTGCATGTGCTTTTCAACGCATCTAATTTTGCCTTAATTCGAGTTCAGAGTGGAATGTTATGACCATTTTAGTGAGGGAGTGTAGAGTTATCTGAAGGTCCTCGCCCGGAGCGCATCGCGGACCCTTTCTGGATGAGATAAATGACATTTTTTTTATTTTTAGGTTAGGGTAATTTTATCCTAAAACCTTTGGGGGTCTATTTAGGTCCCAAAACGCATAAAATGTCAGTTTTTATAATCCAAAACCCTCTCCTTCACTCCTAAACATAAACGTTCAAGAATCATCAAAAAAATCATCAAGTTTGGATTATATTTCAAGATTTATCCTCAAGGTGAGCTATTCTTAATAAATTCCCATCTAACCAACTCGAATTTCTTCATCTATTCATGAATCTCTAATAGAATCTTAAATCATAACGTAGGGTTTCAAGAAAATAAATTCAAAAATTCCAAGAAAGTATTTATTGATTTATTCTTCTTCTTCAAGAATTAGGGTTCTTCATCAAGAACTCTAAATTTTCAAAATCAAGAATTCAAGAATCAAAAGGAAGCTCTTCAAACAATGTCTTTCCAAGTTCTTCCACTCTAAAAAAACTACAGAGATCAAAGATTTTCTCCAAGAAAGCTAGTATTCATCAAATTTCGATTGTAATATCAACTTTCTAGGTATGTAAGGCTAAACGAAAGCATGGGATTTTTCTCCCATATGTCCCGTAGGTGGTCATAGATGAGTTGAGAGTCCATGATTCTCCATATATGTTTCTTGAAATACTTTCTTGAATATTTTCTTAAAAATTGTATCTATTACATGTATTTTCATATGTTGATGATCATCATAAACTTGTTTTCTTGAATTGGATACTTTTTATGAGATATTGCATAAACCCTATATGTTAACTTTTGAAAGCATATGTGAATGAACCTAGGGATGGAGTCTAGAGCCTTGATGTGAGTATGTTGAGTTATTTGAGCTTGATGATACTATGAGTCTTTATAATTGAGTTCCTGATGTTCTGTCTAAATGACTTCTTCTAATTGATAATCTAAGTCCTTGGGTTCTTAAATGAGAATTGAGTTCATTGAGATGAGTTAAAGTTCCTGATATAATAGAGGACCCTTGAGTTTGAGTTAATGAGATTATGAGAGTCTCCATGAGACTAATTGAGATGATGAGAGTCTCCATGAGACCAATTGAGATAGTGAGTTACTCCGTGAGGCTACTTGAGATGGTGACGAGGAGTCTTATGAACATTGAGTCTTGGGAGGAGTATCGAGCATCGAAATGCATAAATGTGAGTCTTACTTGCACTCATTACCTACGGTGGCCTAGTGTAGGAGAGGATTGAACCATTACATCTCATGGTTCCCTATCGCATTTACATCCCTGAAATCAATAGAGGATCGCTAAGTTCAAATCCCTTGTGGATCATATTCGTCCCTTACCTGGCAAGTACGGGACGGCTGTGGAAACATCAACATAATTGTTGTACAACCCTGGGTCATAATTTGTTATTGTCAGTTAAGAAAAACTCCCAGAAAGATCCAAAATTGAGTAATCTGAGCCGAGATGAGATGCGAGAAGATGAGATGAATCCTTCTGAGATGATTCTGATTCAATGGATGAGTTGATTGGTTGATGTGTCACTTTTTAACTCTTTATTCTTGCTTTAGATAGACATTTGATATGATGATTTTTTACTATCCTTGATGTTGATTATTGTTTTCATATTATTCTACTTGTTTCGGTTTCATTCAACTATTTTTTATACCAGTATATTCCACATACTGACGCCCACCTCTGGAACTGCATCGTTTCATGATGTAGATACAAGATTTGAAGATCGTCCGCAGGTGCATCGTTGAGGATTTGAGACGTTCAACTGATTGGTGAGCCTCCCTTACTTCAGAGTATTCATTATATTTATTTCATCTTGCTTTAGAGTTAGACACTTGTTAGCTTTATTTTGATTGAGGTAGCCATGGGTTTGTTATTGGCACCACTTGATGGTGATAGAGGCTTCATAGACTAGAGTTGAATGTTGATGTTAAGACTTGTTGAGCTAGTTTCATTCTACTAGCTTTTCCATTTATAATATTATTTTGAGATTAGATGAGATGTGCCCATTTACTTTTTTATGTCTTCCGCTGGTTAGTAGAATGTATGAATAAATGAATGTGATGAGGCCAAGTGGTTTTTTTGGGGACCAGCAATAGTCTCTGAGTGCCGGTTACGTCTAGGGACCCTCCCGGGGCATGACAGATAGCTTCCTCACCCCCTCATAACACACCTCATTTAGGAGTGCAACAACCGCATCGTTATTTTTCGTCTTAGCCATTTAAAAATATAGAAAAACTTTTTTTTTTGTATATATAAAGGAGAAGACTCAGTGAGTGAAAAGTGAAGAGGGAGAGTGACTTTTATAGCCACCTGATCAATAGGGATATAAAAGAAATAAATATATGTCCTGATCAGAATAGTATAAAATAAATTTCATTTGACTACAAGTTAACTCTTAGGGTGTGTTTGGTATGGAGAAAAATGTTTTCCGGAAAATATTTTCCCATTTTCTCATGTTTGGTTTTCTTAAATATTTCAAAAAATATTTTCAAAATCATCTCATTTTCTTCAAATTTAAGAAAAATGACTTTCTTCCAAAAATTAAGAAAAATATTTTCCAAAACTCTTATCCAATTTTGAATCAATTTCTTTTATTCCATTCATACCACGATCCTCCTCCTCAAAAAAATTACTATTATTTTAAAATAAAATAAAATTAAAAAAATATTTATGCAAACAAATTCATATTTTTAAAGTTTTAGTTTTTTTCCACCCATTCCTATTTCAACCCACCCAATTCCCCCCACTCTCCACCCCCTTCTAAAAGAAAATTAATTTTTTGTTTTTCTAAAAAATATTTTGAAAATCTCAATTTTTACTCTACCCTATGCCCCCCCTCTGATCCCTCACCCCCAGCCCCAATACAAAACCGTTAAAAGTTTATTCTTACAGAAATTCAAATTTTGAAATTTGTAATTTTTTACTCCAATCCCTCCTCGCCGGCAGCCCCAGCGCATCCCCCCCAACCCCAATACAGAAAAAGAAAAAAATTTATTTTTTAAAAAAAATTAAATTTTGAAAATTTTAATTTTTTACACCCCTAACCGCCCACCCTGACACTCCAAAAAAGAATTTAAACATTTATTTTTTTTTAAATATTTTAAATTATAAAACTATTTTTGTATCAGAAATTATTTTCCTACAATTTTTTCTCTACTCTCTAGCTAAAAATAGAAGTCTTTTTCTAAAACATATTTTTCAAAAAAAAAAACTTCACTCACCAACTAAACATGAGAAAATGAGTTAGAAATCAACTCCCTAACTCATTTTCCAGGAAAATATTTTCCTCCATACAAAACACACTTATAATTAAGCAATATTTTCATCTTTATTTTGATCGGTGAAAAATGACACCTTCACATTTTACCAATGACTTTTCTAAACAAAATAGTAGAAATCATGTATTTGATTCCAAGTTCATTATTCATTAGGCTACATGTAAATATTTTGGGGTGATATTTTTTAACTTATTCATTAAGCTACAGGTGAATATTTTGGGGGTGATATTTTCTAATTATTTGCCTAATAAAAAATAAGTAATAAGTATTTAATGAACTTATTTTCCAAAATAAACCAAAAAATGTCTTTCTTCTTTTGGTCCAAACACATTTGACCTTTTAAAACAAAATGGTAGAAAAGATAAATTTCATTTCAAATTCATTATTCATTAGGTTACATGTAAATATTTTGAAGTGATATTTTTTTACTTATTTAACAAATAAAAATTAAGTGATAAGTATTTAATTAAGTTATTTTTCAAAACAAACAAAAAATTATATTTCATTCCTTATACCAATCACATTCTTACTTAAGCAATATTTTTATGTTTTATTCTGATATGTGGAATGATATGTTCACTATATCTTTTAGTACTTAACTGTTATAATAAGACTGCATATCTTATTTTTTTAATAAGTAAAAGTTATATGATTCAATAAAATAAGACATATTATAATATATTAAGACAATGTTAATAGAAAGAAAATCCATTGCTTGTCAATTATATACCTACATACATATTAAATAAATCTTGTTTAGTTGGAATACCCAAAACCCACAACAAAAAATTTCTTAAGAATGCAAAATTTAGTTGAGGGAGATAATTTTGTATTGATATGTTTACAGGTTATATTTAGCTACATTTTTTGCATATCAATTACAATAATACATAAAAATCAAATATAATGATGCAAGTTTTTCATATGAGTTTGACTAAGGAGCAACTTTAAACAGGCATGAAGAGTTACATCGATCATTACTGTCATGCCCCGGGGGGTGCCCTTAGCGTGGCCGACATTCAGAGACTGTTACTAGCCTTCAAGTGAACCACTTGGCCTCATCATCACATCATACTCAATAGCGGAAGAAAGAACTCAGAGTGTAAAGATATCATATGCAAGAAGGTAGGTAAACTGCATAACTCCATTGTATCATAGTTTTAAGTATAATAGTTTAGATATAAAGACTCCTGAAAATCCTCTACTCAACTGTCCATGCAGCCTCTACACAATAGTCTAAGATGGTGCCATGACTAGACATATACACCTCAAAATCAAAGAAAGAAAAGATACTAAATAAACTTATAAAATAAAAGAGCGCCTCCGGATAGCATAGAGGGTTCACCAACTCTGGAGTGTACTGATCTGGACCTCAATGATGCATAGGCTGAAGTCCTCTATCACCAATATATGCATCATAAAATAATGCAGACCCAAATGGACATCAGTACTTATAATATACTGGTATGTAAAATAGCTCAAGAAAAGCTCAACTCACTCACCTCGACTCCATAACTCATGCTCAAATCAGTTTATACAAGTTTAGTATAAATCATGCTTTTAAAAAAGTAAGCTCAATAAGAATAGACTCATTTTAAAACATCATGCTTAATCAGTATTGCTTGGGAGTTCCTCTTAACCGACATGCTCATCCCACCATCTTTAATTAAGTGATGCATAACGAATCAACATCGTTGCCACACCCCCCTTAACTTGCCACAGGAAAGGGTGATCAACTCTCTTTTGGATCCAGGGTAATGTCTACTTGTGGGATTAGAGTTGCCCGGCTAGCTGTAGGCATTGTAATTTTGTAGGTTAAAGTAGAAGTGTACTCGCTACCCACTCGGTCCTCGATACTCTTTCCAAGACTAAAATATGCTCAACTCCTCAATCAACTCATCAATCAGCTTATCAATCAACTCATCAATCAGCTTATCAATAAACTCATCAATTAACTCATCCATCAACTCAAAATCCAACCACTTTGGGGTATATCATCTTAACTCATCTCAGTCATTCATCAACTCATTCAATAAATGCAAGTCATCAAGTTTAGCTCTGACTCAAACTGTCATTTAGACTCGCTCAATTTACTCATTATATAATGCAAACAAGATATTCATTGTAGCAATATATGACTCAATGCAACTGTTCTTCATACTCCATCATGCTCAAATTACTCAACTCTAAATGCTTAATTTATATCAACTCAAATATTTAACGATATGAATAGAATTTTATAAAATCATGCGATTTAGGGTTCATGCTATCATGTATAAAATACATGTTAAATCCCATGTCAATGTTCATGCAATTTAGCAATTATCTCATGTAGTAAAATTGGTCCATCATGATAAATGTAAGGATATAGTATTAATATAGTGGAAGTTTCTGAAAAAAATCAACTCTTCTCAAAACTTGACTCAAAATAATGGAAAAGAGGCATGTGAAGAAAGGAATTTCACACATTGGTAAGCCTTACATACCTGGGAATTGAAGGAACAACCGAACCTCAATCAATCCTCTCTCTTGAATTGAAAACCCTAACTTCTTCCTTCTTCTCCAAAGCTCTCAAGAATACCCAAGTGTGGAGAATAGGAAATAATGCCCTTAGCATTTATTTTAGGACTTCATTTAGGTATAAAAACATCTATAGTTTAATGGGATAGGTAGTGAAATGGACAAAAAATACCCCTCATTAAAACTGTCAATTGGGCCTTGATGTGCTATCAAAATACAACACATTTGAGTCTAAAACATGGGATTTTATGAGTTCTTAATGTGACTTTTTATAGTTTTTAGATGTTTTTGTGTTGTTATTGCAGAAAAGTTAGGTTGGTATGATTTTGAATTTTTTTTACAGGTTTTGCTGAAGCATAGGACATACGAGCTCATCTACGAGTCGTAGCCCAAGCTATGAGTCATAGCAAGGAACAAAGACCAAAAACTCAAAAATCTGCTAAGTGGAGATCACCCCTATGAGGCCATCCTACAATTCTTAAGTTTCATTATAACTCATATAGGAGAACTCGTAGCAGGAACTAGAGAGCCAAAAATATTAGACCAAAAAATAAAGGCTTATACTACGAGAGGAGCACATGAGTTGTAGCCCAAGCAACGACTTGTACCAGCGGGTCATACCAGTTGAGTCCAAGATGCAAAATATCTAATATGCGATCCGGACTACGACTCGTAGGTTACCCTACGAGTCGTACCTGCAAGGCGTACCAGCTGCCAGCTATCTTTTCTGTGTAATTTTTTAGAGTTATTTAGTAAATGCTATAAATAGTTTACGTTACAATTTTGTTAAGGATATTCGAAACAGAGAAGAAAATACCATCTTTGAATATTCTCTCAACGAAACTCTTAGTTTTTTTAGCTTAGTTTATCTTTTTCTCATGGAAAACCCTATTTTGGGATTACAAATCTTGCTTTGTACTTATTATCAACCTATCAAGCTTGTGGTTTGTAACTTGTGGTACCTTCAATCTTTATTGCCTTGGGTAAAATTCTCAATCATGTCTTTTATTTGCGTTTTTGTTGATTTTGACTTCGCCATGAGTAGCTAAGCACCCACAACTTGGGGTTGTGGGAACAATGGGTATTTGAGTTGAGATAACCTAGGCGTATTGCACTTCTATGATTGGGGTTTTAGATGTATTATCTATTTCCCTTCATTATGATTGTTGTTTGGTGGTGGCCAACACCAAACCCTGCCTACTATAATGATCCTGACCAAGGTAGTGACGAATAGGAAAAGGGAAGTAGATGACCGAATTAGATTGATGTGTTCTCATCTAATCAACCAAACCTGACCAGGGTAAGGTTGACTGGGATATAGGTAACGGGTAGTTGGTATGCCATAGTAGTCAACCAAGCACCATAGTAAAATTCGACCATCATCTTCATAAGAGGGCTGGAAGAACCTAAGTTACCGTCCTGCATACGAATCTCCAATTGTAATTATGTTGCCTAGGGTAACCGAATCAAAGAGCCATGGGGAACAAAATTCCCAAGTTGTCCCTAAAATTGAGGATTTTTTTGCATCTTAGCATAAAGTTTATTTTATTTTGTTCTTGAATCACAAACCCCCCTATTTAGAGATTTTACTTATCGATACTCGAAATGATTGATACTGAATTCTTGTAGTCAAACTCTATATTCCCTTTGGATTTGACCCTAACCTTTGGTTCAGTTAATTGCTGACAATGACTGCTTTCTTATTGGAGCATGAATATCATTAGAAATTATTACACCATTGCCAGGAAATACGACTAGGTTTTGACGTGATTTCAATATTAGTTGGTTCTAGTGTTAATTTCTAGAGTCTCGTATATTTTATTTTTATTTTTGTTTTTGTTGTTTGATTTTACTTGCAAGGTATACTAGGTTGTATGCCCAACATAAGGAGCCAAGGCAATCCCTTAGCTCCGATTAATTTGGAGATTTATTGACTATGTAGAATAATGGCTCAAGTGAATAAAGATGTAGCGGTTGAGGAGAAGATGAATATGAATGATAAAGATATGGGAAGAAAGGATAATCAACACCGAGAGATAATAGGCCATAACTTAGGGACTTCAATGAAAATGCTTATGGATGAAACCAATATCGATTGAACCCTATGCCCATAGACGTTACTGATGCTATAGTGTTGCCTCTATTATTGGCAAATGCTAAGTTCTTGGTGTCAAGTGGGTTGCTCCAAATGCTTAAAAATCATGGATTATTCACAGAGCTACCTTCAGAGGATCCCTATCGTCATCTCCAGAATGTGGTGTTTGTTTGCAAGAGTGTCATGGGGACACAAAATCTTTCTCTTGATACTGTTGGTTTACAAGTGTTTCCACTGTCATTAACTGGCAATGTAGCTGTGTGGTTGTCTGAGCTTCCTTTGAGTACTAGTACAAGTTGGGCAGAGCCTTAATAAGTGTTCCTTAAAAGATATTTCCCAAGATCTAAGAGTTCAAGAACCAAATAAACAACTTTGAGCAATTGGTGGGTGACTCTATTAGTACAACATGGGAGAGATTTATCAAATGCTTGAGGATGGTCCCCGATCACAAGATTCTTGTTGATGCCTTGGTTGAGATTTTCTATTGGGCACTTGATGAGAATAGTCAAGCTCATGCTGACACAATCATGGGAGGCATGTTTCTTGACAAACCTTGTATATTGATAGCCGCAAGGATAGAGCAAGTGGTTAAAACCAATAGAGCATGGGGTTAACGAGAGCGTGGTGCGATTCAAGACTTCTTGTGCCATCAATACCAACAATGAGCAAGCAAACGTCAATGAGGAGATCATGTAGTAACTTGCTCAACTTTGCATAAGCATCGACTTGGTTTTGAAGCAAAACCAAGCAAGTGTCAAAGCGGTCACTCACCAACCTCCTAAGGCTCCTATCTATGAAGATCCATTCTTTGATGAAGATGCTTGCTTTGTAAGTAACCAAGTGGTGGGTTTTTGGAACAACTCTCAAGGTTCTAATTCAGACTATTGGAGGCAAGGGTCCAGGAATCAAGGTTGGAACTTCAAACGTGATGGGGTATATAGAGACAACCAGGGTGGATATTATGAAAGAGAGAGTGTCAGATGCCGAATGAGGAAGAAGAGATGGCTGTAGGAATGATCCTTATGTGACATCTCAAAACTGTGATGCCGGGTCAAGTAACTCTAGGATCAAAGAGATATTCAACAAGTTGTTGAAGAGAGCCAATCACTATGTTGAGACTTTGAAAGGAATAAAGATGGATATCTCAAGCATTAATCAGAAAATAGAGTCTTACTTAGTGGCAATTAAACAATTAGAACAATAGTTTGGGCAAGTTTCTTTGCAATTGAACCAACGCCAAATGGGTACCTTACCAAGCAATATGGTTCAAAATCCTAAAAATGAAGGGCATTGCATGGCAGTGATGACTCAGAGTGGAAAAAGCACTCTTGATCCCCCTATGCCAATGGTTAGAGATGGAAGCTGTAGAAAAAGGGTAAACAAAGAGACTGAGATGCCTAGTGCAAATGAGCCACCAAAGAAATATAAAACCTTTCCAAGGCCCCCACCACCTTTTCCCTAAAGGCTTGGTAAGAGAAAAGTGGAAGGTAATTTTGAACAGTTCTTGGCGATGCTTGAGGCTCTTAAGAAGACGCCTTGATACGTGAAATGGATGAAAAATCTGGTCAAGAAGAAGCACAAAGTTAGCCAAGACCTCTTTTAAAATTTTCAACATTGCAATGCCATCACCACAAAGTCTTTGGTTTATAAGCGTGAAGATCTAGGTTCATTTACTATACCATACATGGTTGAGGAACTTATATTTGCTAGAGAACTATGTGACTTGGGAGCCAGCATGAATTTGATGCCTATTGCCATATTTAGAAAGCTTGGTTTGGGAAACCTTGTTACTACAAAGATGCGGTTGGTGATAGTTAGACAGAACAATCAAGAAGCCTGTAAGAATACTTTATGATGTATTGGTCAAGGCAGACAAGTTTATATTTCCCACAAATTTTGTTATACTTGACTGTGAAGTTGATTTTGCAATTCCAATCATCTTAGGGGGACCCTTCTTAGCCACAAGGAGAGCATTGGTTGATATGGAAAAGAGTCTTCTTACCTTCAGGTTTGGTAAAGAGGCAGTTGTGTTTCAAGTGGGCTAGCAAGATAGAAGACGTTGTGAGTTTCAGGTTGTATCAATGATCGAAATGAGTGAGGATGACGAAGAAGAGATCCTGATTGAGTTGAGACTGGGAGTTAAACCTTTGGTAGCTGTGTTGATGAATTGCAATGATGATAATGTACCTAAATATGAGGATACAGTGAATGCTCTTAGTATGTCATTTGGGCCTAGGCAATAGGCCAAGTTAGAATTAGACTTGTGCAACAGGGAAACGCCACCTATGAAGCCTTCCGTAGAAGTCCTATCAGAGTAAGAGTTATAGGAACTACCATCACATTTAAAATATGCATATTTAGGAGATAATAGAACTTTTCCTTTCATAATTGCAGCTGACTTGAACGAAGCCCAAACAGAGGCCCTCGTCTCCATTCTTAAGCAATTCGAAAGGGTAACTGGGTTGACAATTGCAAACATTATTAGCATACCTCCTGGGATATGCACTCATAAGATTTAGCCGGTCAAGGATTATAAACCAATTATCAAGCATCAAAGATGATTGAACCCCCAATGCAAGAAGTTATGCAGAAAGAAATCATTAAGTGATTAGATGTAGGAGTGATCTACAAAGTTGCTGACAGTGAATGGGTCAGTCTAGTGCATTATGTTCAAAAAAAGGGAGGTATCATGGTGGTGCCTAATGCAAAGAATGAGTTGATCCCTATGCAGACGGTCACTGGGTTGAGAGTGTGTATGGTTCACATGAAACTCAATGCTTCTACTAAGAAAGATCATTTCCTATGCCTTTTATGGATCAAATGCTTGAGAGACTGGCAGAGAAAGGATGGTATTATATTTTTGATGGATACTCCGAGTATAACAAAATTGTTATTGCGCCTGAGGATCTAGAGAAGACAACTTTCACATGCCCATATAGTACTTTTGCATTTAAAAGAATGACTTTTGGACTATGTAAAACTCTAGCCACATTACAAAGATGTCTATCTTGTCGGACATGGTTGAAAGCACTATAGAGGTGTTCATGGATGACTTTAGTGTGGTTGGCTGGTCCTTTGAAGAATGTCTATTACATTTGCGTGATGTGCTGTAGAGGTGTGTTGAGAGTAACTTAGTGCTAAATTTGGAGAAATTTCATTATATGGTCAAAGAAGGAATTGTACTTGGTCACAGAATTTTTGGAAAGGGAATGAAAGTGGATAAAGCAAAAATTAAGGTTATCGAGAAACTGCCACCACCAATTTCAGTGAAAGGTATCAGGAGCTTTTTAGGCCACATAGGATTTTACCATCACTTCGTAAAAGACTTCTCTAAGATCTCATAACCCTTGTGTAAATTATTAGAGAAAGATGCCAAGTTTGTATTTGATGATGCATGCATGTAAGCCTTCGAAGAATTGAAAAGAAGGTTGACTTCGGCACCCATTATTGTAGCTCTAAATTGGTCATAACCATTTGAGCTAATATATAATGCAAGTAGGGTTGTGCTAGGTGTGGTGTTGGGGCAGCAAAGGGAGAGAATTCTGCATCCAATCAATTATGCTAACAAAGCATTATATGTGGCCCAGAAAAATTATACAGTCATAGAACAAGAATTGCTTGCCTTAGTCTTTGCCTTTGAAAAATTCCACTCCTACTTGTTGGGAGCTAAGGTGATTATGCACAAACACCATGCAGCAATCAAGTATCTAATGGCTAAAAATAATACAAAACCAAAACTGATCAGATGAGTACTTCTCTTGCAAGAATTCAATTTTGATGTTACTGACAGAAAGAAATCAGAAAATTAGGTAGCCGATCACCTTTCTAGATTGGAAGATGAAGCTATGGTAAAATTTGATGATGGACTTGACATCAACGATTCATTCCCCGATGAGAGAGTTTTGGTGGCTTCACATGACCTTATACCCTGGTTTACTGACTATGCCAACTATTTGGTGAGCGATATAGTGCCTCCTGATCTGAACAAGTCTTCTTACCTTCAGGTTTGGTAAAGAGGCAGTTGTGTTTCAAGTGGGCTAGCAAGATAGAAGACGTTGTCCTGATCTGAACACCCATCAGCATTGCAAGTTAATGCACGACGTAAAGAATTTCTTTTAGGATGAGGCTTATTTATTTCATATTTGTGCGGATGAGATCATCCATAGATGTGTGCCAGAAGTGAAAATGATGAGTATTTTTGAAGCATGCCACTCTTTATTGGTGGATGGCCATCACAGTGGAGCTCAAACCACTTACAAGGTATTACAATGTGGCTACTATGGACCGTCTATACATCAAGATGCTCATGATTATTTTAATTCATTTGATAGATGTCAAAGAGAGGGCAGGATCTTGTGGAGGCACAAACTTCCTCTAAATCCTATTTTGGTGATAGAACTATTTGATGTTTGGGGCATTGACTTTATGGGACTGTTTGTCAACTCTCATGGTGATAAGTACATTCTGGTTGCAGTTGATTATGTCTCTAAATAGGTAGAGGTCGTAGCTCTACCGAACAATGAAGGTAAGAGTGTTACCGGGTTTCTCTAAAGAAATATTTTCTCCAGGTTTGGTATACCTTGGGCAATTATCAGTGATGGAGGTTCTCATTTTTGCAACCGACTATTAAAAGCTCTCTTTGAAAGATATGGTGTGAAGCATTGAGTAGCAACCCCATACCATCCCCAAACAAGTGGGCAAGTAGAAGTATCAAATAGGGAAATCAAGCAAATCCTATCCAAAATGGTGAATGTAAATCATACTGACTGGTCAACAAATTTTGATGATGCTTTACGGGCCTACCACACTACTTTTAAAACCCCTATCAGAATGTCCTCTTATTAATTGGTGTTTGTGAAAGCCTATCACCTACCAGTTGAGCTTGAGCACAAGGTATTATGGGTACTTAAGAAGTTAAATCTAGACTGGAATGAAGTAGCAACATCTAGATTGATGTAAGTAAATGAACTCGATAAGTTTAGAATGCGAGAATATCATAGCTCGGCATTGTACAAGCAAAGGATGAAAGTTCAACATGATCGTAGAATTGAGAACCACCAATTTGCTCCAGGAGACATAGTGTTGCTTTATTACTCGAAGTTGAGGTGGTTTCTAGGGAAACTCAGATCTAAGTAGATGGAGCCCTTCAGAGTCGCACGTGTTTTGAGTTATGGAGCCATTGAGTTAGAAAACAAGGATAGTAAAACATTTAAAGTCAATGGACAGAGGGTCAAATTGTACATGAGTGAAATAGAAGAAATTAATATAGTGGAGGACTGGGAGCTTGAGGAGGCATGAGCACAAAAGCTTCATATCGCATCGTGATAATAAATAAGGCATTTCCTGGGATGCAACCCAAGGTATGCCACTTGTACCTCTTTTATGTATCTTTACTTTGAGGATGAAGTATTCTATTTTGTTGGGGTGTGGTAAGTTATGGATTAAGGTGAAGTCTGAGTAACCTTGAGTCCATAATTTCCCTTATTTTTTATCCCAAGGTTTTCTTCCCCTGATACTTTTTCCTTGTGGATGTTTAATTTTCTATTGAGCTGGCATGTTTAGGTAGTGGAGATAATGTGTAAATTCATGGTAGTGTTATCTGTTGGCATATACATAGTCTATAAATGCTTTTTAAATGATTTGAAAAAAATTGGGAACCCTCAAAATTTTTGAGATTGTGATTATTAATGCACTTGTGCATTTTGATGCTCTGGTGATGATTGTTTTGATAATGTGAAGTAAAGGTAAGTTGAGGCTTGAAGCATGACCTGTGAGTCTGTACTTGATTGTAGGTACAATTAAATGACCTACCAAATGAGTGAGTGAACCCCTTGTTCCAAATTTTTAAGCTTCTCATGTACTCATTCTTTCTTTACACTTTGTTAGTTTAACCTTGTTGGATGAAATACCTTGATATTGACCCTGGTCTATCCTTGAACATTTGAACCTTAATTGAGGCTAAACCCCTAAGTTGAGGGTGGCTACAAAATGTGGCGCTGGTTTAGGGAATGGATACTGTGTACTTCACCTCAGGCTAAAAGCCTAAGTTGAGGGTGGCTACAAAATGTGGCGCTGGTTTAGGGAATGGATACTGTGTACTTCACCTCAGGCTAAAAGCCTAAGTTGAGGGTGGCTCTTATTGTGGTAAAGTAATAACAATGAGGTGGTTAGTTAGAAAACAAAGAAAGAAATGAAAAATCATGAGCTGAGTGAAGAAAAAAAGAAAAAAAGTGCCTTCACTTGAGAAAAAGTAGTATGAATTGAGTTCAGAAATAAGGCACAACTGAAAATTGAAAGAAAACAGTCAAGAAAAGTTTGAAACAGGAGAATAAGGGTGGATTTACTGAAAAGGGTTGGTTTATGAAAGAAAAAAGTGTTGGTAAACATGGTTGAAGGACAAGTGACAAGCTACTTATGGGCCTCAATATAGTAGGTCTGTAATGTAAAAATAATTTTAGAATCAAAGAAAATGAATTTTGATTTTCCATGGTCTTGGCCGAATGTCCCTTGGTTTTCTTGGCTTTGTTCATGATTTTTCCAAGTATGGAAAATTGTGTCACCAGGCCAGAAGATGAGTATAGAGGCAAGCCTATGGTGTTAGTCACTTTTCATGAGATTTATTTGTGAGAATGAGAATGTTTCCTCAGTCCCTAAGTTCTAAATTCTTCTTAAGTGAGTAAGAGGGACTTTTTTTCTGTGAGGGCATTTACACTTCTTCATTAGCATATGACTACACCAGTAATAATGGATGGTTGAGGGTCCTTAGCTTATCATAGTTGTGTTGCCAGATTCATCATCATGTTTTTGTTGTGCTCAGTAGCATTACAATCTGGTTTTGAAAATAATAGTTGGGTCTCTAGATTGGAGTGAATGATGTATATGCCATTGGTATAGCTCTATGTATTTCTCATTGTTTGCATAGACTGAGTCATCTCTTGAGGATAAGCAGCAATTCTATGTTGAGGGTGTTGATGTGATGTCAAAATACAACATATTTGAGGCCTAAAAGAAGGGATTTTGTGAGTTCTTAATGGGACTTTTGATGGTTTTTATCTGTTTTCTTGTTTTTCTAGCAAAAAAGTTAGGTTGACATAATTTTGGAGAAAAATTGCAGGTTTTGCTGAAGCATAGGACATACAAGATCACCTATGAGTCATACGGTATGGTCATATCTAGGAATAGAGACCAAAAACTCAAAAATCTGCTAAGTGGAGGTCACCCCTACGAGTCTATCCTATGAGTCGTAAGTTTCACTACAACTCATATAGGTGGACTCATAGCAGGAATCAGAGAGCCAAAAATTTTAGACCAAAATTTGAAGGCCTAGACTACGAAAGGAGCTTATGAGTCATAGCCCAAGCAACGACTCATACTAGTGGGTCATACCAAATGAGTCCAAGATGCTAAGAATTTGATACGAGACCCCGACTATGACTCATAGGCCACCCTACAAGTCATACCTGCGAGGCATACTAGCTGCCAGCTATCTTTTTTATGTAATATTTTAGGGTTATTTTATAAACACTATAAATAGTTTAATTTAGGGTTTTATTAAGGAGATTTGAAAGAGAGAAGCAAATACCATCTTTGAATATTCTCTCAAGGAAACACTTAGTTTTTTAGCTTAGTTTATCTTTTTCTCTTGGAAAACCCTATTTTAGGGAGTGAAAATCTTACTTTATGCTTATTATCAACCTATCAAGCTTGTGGTTTACAACTTGTAGTGTCTTCAATCTTTATTTCCTTGGGTAAAATTCTCAATCATGTCTTTCATTTGCATTTTTGTTGATTTTGCGTTAGCCATGAGTAGCTAAGTACCCACAACTTGGGGTTGTAGGAACCATGTGTTTTTGACTTGAGATAACCTAGGTTTATTGCATTTCTATGATTGAGGTTTTGCATGTATTGTCTATTTTCCTTCATTATGATTGTTGTTTCGTGGTAGCCAACACCAAACCTTGCCTACTATCACGATCCCGACCAAGGTAGTGACAAATAGGAAAAAGGAAGTATATGATAAAATTCGATTGATGTGTTCTCATCTACTTAACCAAACTTAACCAAGGGGAGGTTGACTGGGATAATTGGTAATGGTTAGTTGGCAAGCTATGGTAGCCGACCAAGCGCCATGGTGAAATTTTATCTTCACCTTCAGAAAAGGGCCGGAAGAATCTAAGTTACCATCTTGCATGTGAATCTCCAATTGTAATTATATTCCATAGGGTAATCGAGTCAAAGAACCACGAGGAACATAATTCTCAAGTTGTCCCTAAAATTGAGAGTTTTTTTTCACATCTTAGCATAGTGTTTATTTTATTTTGTTTTTGAATAAAAACCCCCCCTCCCTCTTTAGAGATTTTAGTTATCGACACTAAAAATGACTGATAGTGAATTTATGTAGTCAAACCATGTATTCCTTGTGGATTCAACCTTAACTTTAGATTAGGTTAACTGCTAACAACAACTGCTTTCTTATTGGAGCGTGAACATCATCAGACCTACAAAACCCTGTCTATGACTCGTAGAGCAATCTATGAGTCGAACATCACTCTCATAGACTATAAGTCTGAAAATCCCGAATTACTAGAAGTTGATATGAGACCCTTTTGTATGAGCCATAGTCCATTATACGAGTCATAGGTGACCTCTCGTGTACAAGAAAATCTAAAGTTGGACTCACTAGAATTTAGTATGGAACCTCATCTTAAGAGTCATAATTTGAGTTACGAGTCGTAAACTCATCCTCGTAAGAAAGATGAACCTGCAGTTTGAAACACTAGAATTTCATATGAAACCCCAGTTTATGAGTCCTAAAGCTCTCTAGGATCGTAAACCCCTCTTGTAAATTGCTTCTGCAGTTTCCCTCAGTCATTTTCTCAGCAATGCTCTGCACATACTCAAGCAGATCGAATAGGAATAAATTAAGGGGTGTTACAATTACCTATCAAATTAATGATTTACGATTCTAGTTTTTAACTCAACAAATGATTTGCCATTTCACATTTGTGCAAAACTTTATTTCCATTTCACTAAACAATAATTAATTTGTATGACCAAGAATCAGTTATACGACGATGCATAAGAGGATAAAATATACGCAAACCTAATCACTACCTTATGAAGTTAGAGAGGTTGTTTCTGAAACATTTTGGTCTTTTTGATCTCAAGTAAAGTGCATGATAAGGGTGTAAGGAAGTTTACCTGGGGAAACTACACAACCGAGTTCAAAGATTCGACCTAGAGAAGATATGCCTGGCTTGAAACTTTTGATACTATGAAGGAAGTTACTAGGGCTTATGATATGGTGGCAAAAGACCAAAAGTTTTCTCCAGAAGCTAAATTGTAAAATTCTTAACCATTAATTTTGATAATGATATCGCATTATCTTCTAGATTAGATGATGAATTTTGATGTTAAATAAGAATCTTGATGATGAATTTCATCATTTTACAACTATTATCGGAGCTTCTATTATGAAGTTTATGGTGCACAGTGATGACTTATTGAAGGCTTTGATGAAAGAAGTAGTGACGCTTTCGAATTAAAAAATTAAAAGAATGAAGAAGGCAAAAATGATTTGTACATACAAATCATACTTCGAAAATTTATAAGAAGGCAAAGAATGATTTATATGTACAAATCTCAAGTTTTTCTTTTAGGAATAGAGGAATGATTAAGCAGCGAAGAAATTTTTTTTTGATGAAAAGAAAAATGAGTGAACATAGAAGGAAAAGTTAAAATGGTTTATATAGACTAATCTCAAGGAAAATTTGTGAGTTGTTTAGAAAAATATATATAAAAATAATTTATAATTATTGGAATTTTTATATTATATGGAGAGTGATACACACACATGTATCTTTGTCACACCTCAGGAGGATACCATTGGCATGGCCGGTACTCGAAGACTATCACTAGCCCCCAAAAAAACCACTTGGCCTCATCACATTAGTTTATTCATATTCTAATAGCGAAAGACAGTAATAATTAAGAATATCCAATGAAAAGCAATGACAACTGATAATTAAAAGGCCACCTAACAAGTTATCCATTAATTGAATAAGACTATTGTAAAAAAAACTAGTCAATGATAACATCCAATCACATCAACTGAAACGACCCCAAAAAGTGCCCAAAAATGTGCCTCAAAAGTGGCCAAAATTTAAAATTTCATATATCTCAAAATCAGTGCGTGATATTAAAAATCTAACTTCATATTCTTGTTTAGGGGGTAAAAATTAGGGGGAAAACCAATTTAAGAGCAATCATAGTAAAATTTGAAAATTACAAAAATCCAATTTCCGAGATGATCTGCGCCCCTGGCACGACGCGCCAAGGGCGCGCTCCTATACATTTTTGGGTCTAATTTTTCTATCTCGATCAAAGACTTTTGGGTCTTGGGCCTAAGTGTTCCCAAGCATGTTCTCACCAATACTTAGCCATATTTCACCCTCATATCATTCTAAACATTCCCCAATATCTTCTCAAATACTTAGCCATATTTTTCATTCCTAAATTCAAGCCTCAAAACCCTCATCCAGAACTAAAGATTTCCTTAAAGCTTCAAGCCTCCATTTTCAATCTTCATCAAAAGCTTCCTCAAAGCTAAGGTATGTAGGTTTTAGCCATTGGGTTCTTCCACCCATGGTGCCCTAACCTTCTTTTTTACTCAATTTGCATGATTTAAAGTTGATTTTCAATTGGTTTTACTAGTATGAACAAGTTTATGAACTATGGTAAAGCTATGTAAGGTTATGACTGTTTTGCTATGTTTTGAGCTATAAATCATGGATCTAATGTAAGATTTGATGAGGGGTTTTGATGTATGCTGCTTGAGGGTATTACAAGGTGTTGATTGATGGTTTTATAATAGATTTTCTTGCATTATTTCATCTATATATTTCATGGTTTTATACTAGTATTACACACCCTCTAAGTGTTTGATAAACTGTCCGAATATGGTTTCTTGAGGAATTGAAGGTCCAAAGCATGAGATATGATGTGATTAATGTTATAATGATAAAATGAGCTCATGAATATGATATAAAATATATAAAGTATTGTATTAGACCATGCTTGGTCCGAGGGGACAAAGAGCCCGGATAACCTAGTTGAGGGATTAGTATCTTAAACACCAGGGTGGTAGGTGAGATTGCCACTAACCTAGATGAGGGGTTTGTACCTCATACACCAGGGTGATAGGTGCAATTATCACTACCCTAGATGAGAGGTTTATACCTCATACAGCAGGGTGATGGGTGATATCATCACTAACCTACCAAGGGTTTTGTACTTTGGAAATCTATCTTTGTCTCTTCTACACATATGATATGCTATATGAGCATGTTTCACTCATGCATCGATCATACATTTTATATTCTTATATTATACCTATTGCCTATTGATATGTATTTTGATTATGATGCTTATCACCTTTTGCATTTCATCCTACATACTTAGTACATTAAAACCTACTAACGCATACTCTTGCCTATATCATATTATCATGTAGGAACCGGTGCCCAAGTTGATCATCCACCTTCTCGATGTGGCTAGTTTGATACTACTCGAGCTAGTTGGTAAGTTCTCCATTTCGGGGACCATAGTTTATGTTTCTCTTATTATGTATTGAGACACTCTTCTTTATTTTCTATGAGGGTGAGCCCAGTTGCTTTGACTTGGCCTGTTTGTGAAGAAGAAGGATGGGTCACTTAGAATGTTCATTGACTACCAGTAGCTTAATAGGGTAACCATCAAGAATAAGTATCCTCTCTCTTATCTATGTATTAAAGGTGTTTGTTGGACATGTTATGTATCTATGATGTGAGCTCGACTCTTTGTCTCTTAATTATGAAGTTATGCAAGTTTTCCCCTTAGCCCTTTGCCCCTATTCTTACTCTTTATGTATTTATAAGTTTCCATGACCAATGACGTGTAATGATAAGTTAAGAGGCTTGTATAGGGTTCTTTCGGGTTCCCCATTCGCCATGTCACTTCTAGGCCTTAGGCTTGGGTCGTGACAAACTTTGTATCAGCGCACTAGGTTGATAAATCCTTGGAGTCCAACACACCACATCGATTAGAGTCCTTTTCATGGTTGTGAAGCACGCCATGACTATGAATAGGAGGCGGCAAGGCAGTTTAGGAAATGTTTCCCTTCTTCATGTTCTAAGTCATGCTATAGAGTAGTGGTAAGTTTTTCCCTTAATGAATGTTATTTGCTATGCTTGATCATGCCAAACATTAGAGGAAGAAGAGACCAAAAACCAGAGAAGCAACCTACCAGTGGTGACCTTCGGGATACTTTGACTATGCTTGCCCAAGTTGTGGCTAACCAAGTTAATCAAGGGGCCCAAGACCCTCATGCTACTACCCCAGGAGCTAGGGTAAAGGACTTCAAGAGGATGAATCCTCTAGTGATCAATGGGTCAAGAATAGATGAAGATCCACAAGGGTTCATTGATGAGGTCTACAAGATGTTGAATATTATGGGTGTTGGGCTGAATAAAAAGGCATAGTTGGTGGCGTACTAGCTCAAAAGGGTAGCCCAAATATGGTATGATCAATGGAAGGGGGAGAAGAGAATTGGTAATGTAGTGCTTTGGGAGGAGTTCAAATTGGCTTCCTTAATTGGTTTTTTCCCTCTTGAGCTTAGGGAAGTTAAGTTGGTAGAGTTTATGAACATCAAGAAAGGTTATATGTGTGTGAAGAAGTATGCCCTCAAGTTTAATCAACTTTCAAAGTATTCTCCTCATTTGGTTCCAATCCTAAATCTAGGATGAATAAGTTAATAATGGGGTTCTTCGACTTGGTGAGTGAAGAATATTGGTCCGCCATGCTAATTAGTGACATGGACTTGTCTTGATTGATGACATATGCTGAGCAAATAGAGGAGGAAAATTTGAGGAAGAGAAGGGGGTATGAGGCCAAGAGGGATAATCTTAGGGGTAAGTTCCAAAGGGGTGGCCGGTTCCATCAAGGCCAAGGGTCTTTTCATGCTACTAATAGGGGGTTTGACAATGACTTCCCTAGGCCACAAGTAGTTGGTGGTGTGGCTCCTAATGATGTATGTACTAGATGTGAAGGGGGTCATAGGAGCCCATATTTGAAGGGTTCTGATGCTTGCTATAAATGAGGGGAGCTTGGTCGTAAGAAGATAGACTGTCCAAGAAATCATGGCAAAGGCCGGGGTGCAAATGCGGTTCCATCGGGTAGAGGTGGTCTTCAAGGTGGTGCCCCAAGGTACAATAGGTTTTATGCTCTATATGGGAGGCAAGGGGTTGGTGAGATTCCCAATGTTGTTATTGGTATGTTGAAAATCTTTGACTTTGATATATATGCATTGATTGATCCAGGTGTCACTCTTTTTTTTGTTACTCGCTTTGTTTCCCAAAAGTTCCATGTTTACCCCGAGTTGATGCATGAGTCACTTAAAGTATCTACTCCTATTGGTGCCTCTGTTGTTGCTAGAAACGTTTATAGAAGTTATCCTATTTGCATTTTGCATATGTTGTTTCCTTGTGATCTTGTTAAATCAGACATGGCAGATTTTGATGTCATTCTTGGGATGAATTGGTTGCATGCCTACTATGCTAGTATTGATTGTAGAACCTGTAGAGCCAAATTTTAATTCCCAAGTGAACCCATCCTTGAGTGGAAAATTCAAGATGTGGTGGTCAAGGGTAGATTCATCTTTGCATTAAAGCCCATATGTTGATCTCTAAGGGGTGTGTTTACCATTTTATGAGGGTTAGGGATGTGAAGTCTAAAGTCCTTGTCGTAGAGTCAGTTCTGGTTATAAATATGTTTCTTAATGTCTTCCCAAATGACCTTCTCGGTGTTCCTCCCAAAAAGGAAATAGATTTTGGTATGGATCTCCTCCCCGATACTCAACCTATCTCTATTCTCCCTTGTCGTATGGCCCCGATAGAGTTGAAGGAGTTAAAAGAGAAATTGAGGGATTTGTTGGAGAAGGGGTTTCTTATGCCTAGCCAAGCACCTTGGGATGCTTTGGTGTTGTTTGTGAAGAAGAAGGATGGGTCACTTAGAATGTTCATTGACTACCAGTAGCTTAATAGGGTAACCATCAAGAATAAGTATCCTCTTCTAAGGATCGATGATTTGTTTGACCAATTACAAGGGCTAGCTTTTTCTCTAAGATTGTTCTTTGGTCCAGGTATCATCAATTGAGGTTGAGGGAATGTGATATTCTTAAGACAGCTTTTCAGACTAGATATGGGCATTATGAGTTTGTTATGATGTCGTTTGGGTTGACTAATGCACCGGCCATCTTTGTTGAACTAATGAATAGGGTCTGCAGACCCTACATTGATTCCTTTGTTGTGGTCTTCATTGATGATATATGGATCTATTCATATAGTAGGGAGGAGCATATGGGGCACTTGAGAGTTATGTTGCAAAGATTAAGGGAGAAGAAACTATATGCCAAAATATGACAAGTGTGAATTTTGGTTGGAGGTTGTATTCTTGGATCATGTGGTGTCGAGGGATGGGATAAAAATGGACCCTAAGAAAACTGATGTGATTAGGAATTGGCCTAGACAATTGACCCATTCGGAACTAGGAGCTTTGTATGCTTAACGGGTTATTATAAAAGGTTTGTAAATGGGTTCTCCTCTATTACTTTCCCTATGACGAAATTGACTAAAAAGAAGGTTTCCTATGGATCGATGAGTGTGAGAGGAGCTTACAAACATTAAAAGATAAGCTTGTGTCCGCTACTATACTGTCACTACCAGATGGGCTTAAGGGATTTGTGGTGTATTGTGGTGCTTCCCAGGTTGGTTTGGGTTGTGTATTGTTGCAAAATAGTAAGATCATTGCTTATACTTCTATACAACTCAAGGTATATGAAAGGAACTACCCTACCTCTGATTAAGAGTTAGCCGCCGTTGTGTTTGCATTAAAGATTTGGCATCACTACTTGTGTGGGGTGCATGTGGATATGTTAATTGATCATAAGAGCCTCCAATATATCTTCACCCAAAAATATCTCAAGTTGAGGCAAAAGAGATGGTTAGAACTTTTTAAAGAGAATGATATGAGTGTGCACTATCATCAGGGTAAGGCAAATGTGGTGGAGGATACGTTGAGTAGGGTATCTATGGGTAGCCTAGCCTATATTGATGGTGGTGATAAGGAAATGGCTAATGAGGTGCCTCAATTGGTAATGATGGTGTTGTTGTTGTTGATGGGTCTAAGACTTCATTGGTTGATGAGATGATAGCAAAAAAATATCTTGACTCCTCCTTGCTTGAATTGAAGGACTTGGTGAAAGAGGACAAAGTAGAGGCTTTCTCCCAAGGGGGTGATAGTGACCTGAGGTACCAAGGTAGGTAGTGTGTTTCTTGTATTGGTGGTTTAAGGGAGAAAAACCTTGATGAGGCCCATAATTCCTCTTATTCTATCCACCCTGGTTCCATCAAAATGTATATAGATTTGAGGAATGTGTATTGGTGGGGAGGCATGAAGAGGGGCATTGCAAAATTTGTTTTTGGGTGCCATAGTTGTCAACAAGTCAAAGCCGAACATCAAAGGTCAGGTGGCCTAACCCAAGACATAGAGATTCCCACTTGGAACTGGGAAGTGATTAATATGGATTTTGTGGTTGGGTTGCCCAAGACTAGAAAAGGTTTTGATTCCCTTTGGGTTGTAGTTGATAAGATGACAAAATCGGCTCACCATGGCATTGAAGAATATGCAAGGTTGTACATCCTTGAGTTAGTAAGGTTACATGGGGTTCCTTTGTCCATCATATCAAATCGTGGTGCACAATTCACTTCACACTTTTGGAGGTCTTTTAAAGGGGTCTTGGTACAAAATTTCACCTTAGTACGACATTTCACCCTTAAACGGATGACCAAGCTGAAAGAATGATTTAAACACTTGAGGATATGCTTAGGTCTTGTGTCTTGGAGCTTAAGGGTAGTCAAGATGGCCATCTTCCATTGATTGAGTTTGCCTACAACAATAGCTATCACTCTAGCATCGGTATGAGTCCTTTTGAGGCTCTTTACGGGAGCATTGTAGATCACTGGGTTGGTTGGTTTAAGGTTTGAGAGGTGGCTTTGTTGGGACCATATCTTTTCATGAATTCTCTTAAGAAGTTTAGGATGATTATGGAGAGATTGAAGACGGCCCAAAGTCACCAAAAATCCTATGCCGATGTGAGGAGGAGAGACCTTGAATTCAAAGTGGGTGATTGGGTCTATTTGAAAGTTTCTCTAATGAAAGGTGTGGTTCGTTTTGGTAAAAAATGGAAGCTCTGTCCAAGATATTTTTGTCCTTATGAGGGGATAAAGAGGGTTGGCAAGGTAGATTATGAGTTGAAGTTGCCTAGTGAGATAATTTTGTTCACCCGGTGTTTCATGTCTCTATGTTAAGAAAATATATTGGTGATCCTAATATTATCGTACCTCTTGATGTTGTGGGGGTTTTTGAGGATAACTTGACTTATAAGGAGACTCCAGTTCAGATTTTGAATAGGCAAGTGAAGAGATTGAGGAACAAGGAGGTGACATCTGTTAAGGTCCTTTGGACGAACCAATAAGTCGAAAGTGCTACATAGGAGGCCGAGGCAGAGTTGCAAAGGTGGTATCCTTATCTCTTCTAATCCACTCAAGCCTAAGGTACTAACTCTAAGTCCCGTATATGATTCCATGTCTTATGTTTTAGCCCCTATGTCATTCATATGCATTCATGTTTAAGTTGACAAATTTATGATTATTTTACACTTATGTTGAGCTTTTGAAAATGATGTTCAAATGTAATGTTGCATTCTTGTTGGGGCTGATTTGTTCATGATTACTCTTTTCTTGTGCATTTCTTTTATATTCGGGAATGAATATTCCCAAGGTGGAGATATTGAAACCACTCCAAAAAGTGCCTAAAAATGTGCATATGAGGTGCCCGAAATTTTAAATTCCATATACCTCAAAATTCGTGTGTGATATCAAAAATCCAATTTCATATTCTTGTTTAGTGGTCAAAATTAGTGCAAAAGGGTGTAACCCTAATTTAAGAGCAACCCTAGCAAAATTTGAAAATCGCAAAAATGCAATTTCCAAAGATGATCCGCTTCCCTAGTGCGACCAAGGGCGTGCACCTACACATTTTTGTGTCCAGTTTTTCTATCTTGGTCCAAGTTTTTTGGGTCATGGGCCTAAGTATTTCCAAACTTGTTTTCACCTATACTTAGCCAGATTTCACCCTCATATCATCCTAAACATTCCCCAATATCCTCTCAAACACTTAGCCATATTTTCACTCCTAAATTCAAGCCTCCAAACCCTATTCAAGAACTAAGGATTTCCTTCAAGCTACAAGCCTCCATTTTCAATCTTCATCAAAGCTAAGGTATGTAGGTTTTAGCCATTGAGTTCTTATACCCATGGTGCTTTGACCTCATTTCTACTCAATTTGCATGATTTAAAGTTGATTTTTTAATTGGGTTTACTAGTATGAACATGTCTATGAACTATGCTAAAGCTATGTAAAGTTGTGATTGTTTTGCTATGTTTTGAGCTATAAATCTTAGATCTAAAGTAAGATTTGATGAAGAGTTTTGATGTATGTTACTTGAGGGTGTTGCAAAGTGTTGATTGAACATTTTACAATGGATTTTCTTGCATGATTTCATCTCTATATTTCATCGTTTTATACTAGCATTACACACCCTATAAATGTTTGATAAAATATCCGAATGTAGTTTCTTGAGGAATTGAATGTACAAAGTATGAGATATGATGTGATTGATGTTATGATGATGAAATGTGCTCATGCATATGATATAATCTATATAAAGTATTACATTAGACCATGCCCGATCCAGAGGGACTAAGAGCCCGGGTAACCTAGTTGAGGGGTTATTATCTCAAACACCAGGGTGGTAGGTGAGATTGCCACTAACCTAGATGAGGGTTTTGTACCTCACACACTAGGATGATAGGTGCAATTGTCACAAACCTAGATGAGGGGTTCGTATCTCACACACCAGGATGATGGGTGATATCATCACTAACTTACCAAGGGGTTTGTACTTTGGAAATCTAGCTTTGTCTCTTCTACACATATGATATCTTATATTATCATGGGTTACTTGAGAATGTTTCACTTATGCATTGATCATACATGCCATATTGTTATGTTATGCCTATTGCCTATTGATATGCATTTTGATTATGATGCATATCCCTTGTTGCATTGCATCCTACATACTTTGTACATTCAAACGTACTAACCTATACTCTTGCCTACATGATATCACCATATAGGAGCCGGTGCCCAAGTTTATCATCCTCCTCCTCCATGTGGCTAGTTCATACTACTCAACTTATTTAGTGAGTCCTCCAATTCTTGGACCTTAGTCTATATTTCTCTTATTGTGTATTGAGACACTTTTCTTTATTTTCTATTTTGACTATGAGGATGAGCACGATTACTTTGTGTTGGCCCCCGTTCTTATCTATGTATTAGAGGTGTTTGTTGGACATGTTATATATCTATGATATGAGCTTGACTCTTTGTCACTTGATTATGAAGTTATGCAAGTTTTCCCCTTAGCCTTTTGCCCCTATTCTTACTCTTTATGTCTTTATATGTTTCCGTGACCAATGATGTGTAATGATAAGTTAGTATGCTTGTATGGCGTTCCTTCGGGTTCCCCATTCGCCATGTCACATCTAGGCCCCAGTTTTGGGTCGTGATATTAACAATCTAATCTATAAAGCCTTCAAAACATGTAACTAAATGGTGCTAATGACAGACCCATGGCTACCTCTAAATAGAATAAAATACGTCTAAACTCAAAGCTAGAATAGAAACATAATGTCCTTCGAGAGTAGAATCAACTGAAAGTGAATACATCCTCAATAGGGAACCTACTGATGACTGTTAGTACCTGTCTCTGCATCATGAAAATATGCAGGCCCAAATGGATGTCAATACATGGAATGTACGAGTATGTAAAATGACAAAAAGAAACATGTAAAGGAAGTATGACATCATATCAAATAACTCAACTCAAGAAATAAGAAATTCAATCATCATGTCAAAAGTCAAAAGTAAGAATGTAATTTAGACAATGGCTACTCATTTATCATCTACGTCCATCCACTCAGAGTACTATCAAGGCCTATTTCAGAGTTTCTCTAACTGACAACCATCATCTATGAGCCAGTGATGATACAATGAAGCGATGTTGTTGCGACATCCATCTAATACCCTGCCTGGGGGTATAGGACATCTCGTTAATGGATCCATTTTTGGACAATAGGAAACATCCAATTTTACGTTTCAATATTCTCATACACCAGCTACGTAGTTATTGAGTTTGAGTTGGACATACTCATAATCAATTCGGTGCTCAACACTTCTCCCTAGATTCAATATGCTCATAAGACATCTACCAAGACCCAAGCCTAGGGCCTAGA
The DNA here is from genome assembly GCA_000787875.1 of Solanum virginianum. Lineage (NCBI taxonomy): Eukaryota > Viridiplantae > Streptophyta > Magnoliopsida > Solanales > Solanaceae > Solanum > Solanum virginianum. The sequence continues at coordinate 50,443 of DF357714.1, read as the reverse complement.
CGTGACACGGTGCAGGGGGAACCAAAAGGGACCCCAAGCAAGCCTCATAAAGCGTCATTACATATGTTGATTGCATAAGCAATAAATAAAGTATCAAAGATAAAAGAAATGAGAAATTGGGGTTGAGGGAAAAGCTTGCACAATATCATGGTCAAAATACAAGAGTTAAGCTCATATCATAGATACTTAACATGTCCAACAAATACCTCTAATACATAGATAAGAGCGAGGGTCAAGACAAAGTAACGGGGCTCACCCTCATATTCAAAATAAACAATAAAGTTGAATGTCTCAATACATAATAGAAGAAACATAGACTAGGTCCCCGAAGTGGAGGACTCACCAACTAGCTTAAATAGCATGGAACTAACCACGTAGAGGAGGATGATAAACTTGGGCACTGGTTCCTACATGGTGACATCATGTAAGGATAGAGTATGTATTAGTATGTTTGAATGTACTAACTATATAGGATGTAATGCAATACTAGAGGGACATCATAATCAAAATGCATAATATCAAGCAAAAGGAATAATATACAATATGACATGTATGATCAATCCTTAAGTAAAACATCCTTAGTAACTCATGGTCATATAGGATATCATATATGAAGAAGAGACCAAGCTAGCTATTCAATATATATAATCCCCTTGGTGGTCGTATGATATAAACCCCTCACATGGTTGATGGTAATCACACCTTACCAAAATGGTGGCCAAGTATAAACGCCTTGCATGGTTGATGAGTATAAACCCCCAACATGGTTACCTCGGCTCTTGTCTCACGGATCGAGTATGGTCTAATGAAACACTTTATATGGAGTATATCATATACATAAGCTCATTTCATCATCATATAGTCATTCATATCATATCTCATGCTTTGGACCTTTAACTACTCAAGTAACCACATCTAGACATTTTATCAAACACTTAGAGGGTGTGACGTGGTAGTGTTAAACCATGCAATTTGGAGATGAAATCATGCAAGAAATCCATTGTAAAACCATCAATCAACACCTTGCAACACCCTCAAGACATATACACCCCTTATCAAATCTTTCAATAGATCCAAGATTTATAGTTCAAAACATAGCAAAACAGTCACAAATTTACATAGCTTTAACATAGTGTGTAGTGAATTTCATAATAACCAAACCCATTTGTAAATCAACTTTAAATCATGCAATTTGAGTAAAAAGAGGCTTAGGTATCATGGGTGAAAGGAACCCATGAAAGAAAACCATATACCTTAGCTTAGAGATGAACTTGGTGAAGATTGGAGATGGAGACTTGAACTTGAAGAAGAACCTTGAAGAAATCTAAAGATTGGTCTTGAGTTTTGGGACATGAATTTAGGGTGAAGTATGAGTCTAAGTGTTTGAGAGGATATTGGGGAATGTTTTTGGATGTTATGAGAGTGAAATAAGGCTATGTATAGGTAAAAACACATTTGAAAACACTTATGCCCAAGACCCAAAATTCTTGGACCGAGATAAAAATCATTAGCAACAAAATACATAGGTCCGCGATGCGGACCTGACGCAGAGGACAAACTAATACATATCCGCGACAGCTGCACGTCATGGTGCTATCGCAGGTCATTCTTGGAAATCAAAATTTTGGAAAATTAAAATTGTGATTCGATTGCTCTAAAATTGGATTTTTGATATCGCGCATAGATTTTGAGATATATGAAATTTAAAATTCTTGGCATACCGAGGCACATTTTCGGGCACGTTTTTGGATCGTTACAATATCTCCCTCCTTGGGAACATTCATCCCAAATGTAAAATAGACGTATAAGACAAGAGTGATCATCCATAAATTAGCCCCAACATGAATGCAATATAACATGTAAAACAACGTTTTCAAATTCTCAACATAAGTGTAAAATCATCATAAGTTTACCAACTTAAACATGAATGCATATGAATGACTTAGGGGCTGAAATATGAGACTTGAAATCATATAGGGGACTTAGGATTAGTACCTTAGGCTTGAGTGGAGTGGTAAAGATACGCATACTGCCTTTGCATGTTCGCTTCGGCGTCCCATGTAGAACTTTCAACTTGTTGGTTCCTCTAAAGGACCTTAACGGATGCCCTCTCTTTGTTCCTCAATCTCTTTACTTACCTATCCAAGATCTGAACCGAAACCTCCTCATAAGGCAAGTTATCCTCAAAAACACCCACAATATCAAGAGGCACAATGGCATTAGGATCACCAACATATTTTCTCAACATAGAGACATGGAACACCGGGTGAACCAAATTCATTTCTCTAGGAAACTTCAACTCATAAGCTACCTTGTCAATCCTCTCTATCACCTCATAAAGACCAATATACCTTGGACTCAACTTCCCCTTTTTACCTAAATAAACCACACCTTTCATTGGAGAAACCTTCAAATAGACCTAATCACCCACTTGAAAATCTAGGTCTTTCCTTCTTATACCGACATAAGATTTTTGACGACTTTGCGCTGTCCTCAACCTTTCCCTAATCATTTTAACCTTTTTAAGAGCCTCCATAAACTAGATCTAGCCTGAATAAAGCCACCTCTCTAACTTCAAACAAACCCACAGGTGATCTACAATGTCTCCTGTAAAAACCCTCAAATGAAGCTATACCGATACTAGAGAGATAGCTATTGTTGTAGGCAAACTAAATCAATGGAAGGCGATCATCCCAACTACCTTTAAGCTCCAAGACATAAGCCCTAAGTATATCGTCAAGTGTTTGAATTGTTCTTTTGGCTTGGCCATCCATTTGAGGGTGGAAGGCCATACTAAGGTGAACTTTGGTACCAAGACCCCTTTGAAAAGACCTCCAAATATGTGAAGTGAATTGTGTACCACGATCTGATATGATGGATAAAAGAACTCCATGCAACGTCACTAATGTATGGATGTACAACTTGGATACTTATTAGCCCCATATGTGGTCTTAACAAGTAGAAAGTGAGCTAATTTCGTCATCCTATCAACCACCACCCATATCAAATCAAAACCTTTTCTAGTCGTGGGCAACCCAACCACAAAATCCATATTAATCACCTCCCAGATCCAAGTGGGAATCTCTATGTATTGGGTTAGGACACTTGGCGTTTGATGTTTGTCTTTGACTTATTGACAACTATGGCAACCATAAATGAACCTGCCAATGTCCTTCTTCATGCTTCCCCACCAATACACTTCCCTCAAGTCTCTATACATTTTTGTGGAACCAGGGCGGATAGAATAAGAAGAATTATAGGCCTCATCAACAATTTTCTCCTTCACACCATCAACACAAGGCATAAATAACCTACCTTGTTACCTAAGGGCACCATCTCCCCCTAGGGCTCATCAAGGATCTTATCCCTCAAACCATCAACACCAGGCACACATAACCTACCTTGGTACCTAAGGGCACAATCTCCCCCTTAGGAGAAAACCTCTACTTTTTCCTCTTTCACCAAGGCCTTCAATTCAAGCAAGAAGGAGTTAAGATCTTGTTTTACCATTACCTCATCAACCAAAGAAGACTTAGAGCCATTAATAACTATTACACCATCATCACCAACCTTTTCCAACCTAACTCCCAATCTAGCAAATCTATGCAACTTCCTAGTATTCCCTACCACCACCATCAACATGAGCTAGGTTACCTATGGACACCCGACTCAAAGCATCTGCCACCATATTTGCCTTACTTGGATGATAATGTACCCTTATGTCATAATCTTTGAGAAGTTCTAGCCACCTTCTTTGTCTCAAGTTGAGATCTCTTTAAGTGAAGACATATAGGAAGCTCTTATGATTAGTGAAGACATCAACATACACCATATACAAGTAATGATGCCAAATCTTTAATGCAAACACAATGGCAGCTAACTCTAGATCATGGGTAGGGTAATTCCTTTCATGTACCTTGAGTTGTCTAGAAGCATAAGCTTTGACCTTACCATTTTGCATTAGCACATAACGCAAACCAACTCTAGATGCATCACAATACACAACAAAACCCTTAAGCCTATCTGGTAATGACAATATAGAAGCAGACACAAGTCTATCTGGGAGCTCCTCTCACGTTCATCGGTTTATTCAAACTTAACCTTCTTTTGAGTGAATTTTGTCATTGGGAAGCAATAGAGGAGAACCTATTCACAAATCTTCTATAGTAGCTTGCAAGACACATGAAGCTCCTAATATCTAATGGGGTCAATGGTCTAGGACAATTCCTAATTACATCAGTTTTCTTAGGATCTACTTTTATACCATCCCCCAATACTACATGACCCAAGAATGCAACTTCCTTCAACAAAAAATCACACTTGTCATATTTAGCATTCAATCTCTCCTCCCTTAATCTTTGCAATACAACCTTCAAATGACCCATATGCTCCTCCATACTATGTGAGTAGATCAAAATATCATCAATGAAGACCATAATAATGGAATCAAGGTAAGGTTTGAAGACCCTATTCATTAGGTCCATGAGATGATCGGTGCCTTAGTCAACCCAAATAATATCACTCAAACTCATATTATCCATATCTAGTCCAGAAGGCAATCTTGGGAATATCACACTTCCTCACCCTCACTTGATGATACCCTGAGCGAATATCAATCTTAGGGAAGAGGCTAGCCCCTTGCAATTGTTCAAACAAGTCATCAATTCTTGGAAAAGGATATCTATTTTTTATAGTGACCATATTGAGTTGCCGATAGTCAATGCACATTTTTTGTAACCTATCCTTCTTTTTCACAAACCACACTAGAGCACCCTAAAGTGATTGACTAGTTCTAATAAATCTCTTTCCCAACAAAACATTCAATTGCTCCTTTAACTCTTTCAACTCTGCCAGGACGATATAGCAAGGGGGAATGGAGATAGATTGAGTGTCGGGATAGAGATCTATGCCAAACTCTATCTCCCTTTTGGGAGGGACACAGGGAAGGTCATTTAGGAAGACATCAAGAAACTTATTTACAATGGGGACCGACTTAATGGTAGGGACTTTGGACTCCACATCTTAGACCCTCACAAGATGACACAAACACCCCCTAGAAATCAACTTATGGGCTTTAATGCATGAAATGAATCTACCCTTGACCACCACATTTTGACTTGCCCACTCACGGATGGGTTCATTAGGAAATTGAAACTTGACTTACGGGTTCTACAATCAATAGAAACATAGTAAACAAGCAACCAATCCATCCTAAGAATGACATCAAAGTCTACCATATCTAATTTCTACAATCAATAGAAGCATAGTAGGCATGCAACCAATCCATCCCAAGAATGACATCAAAATCAACCATGTCTAACTCAATAAGATCACAAGGCAACAACTTATGCAAAATGCAAATAGGAAAACTTCTATAAACATTTCTAGCAATAATAAAGGCACCAATAGGTGAACAAGATCACAAGGCAATAACTTATGCAAAATAAAAATATGACAACTCCTATAAACTTTCCTAGCAACAGTAGAGGCACCAATAGGATAACTCACTTCATATGACTCATCCAACAACTCGGGGACAACATGGAACCTTTTTAGCAACAAGAGGGGTAACAAAGGAAAGAGTGGCACCCGTATCAATCAACACATACACATCAATGTCAAAGATTTTAAACATATCAGTAACTACATCAGGGGCCTCACCAACCTCTTGCCTTCCATGTAGAGCATAAAATCGATTGTGCCTTGGGGCACTACCTTGAGGACCATCTCTCACCAATGGGACTGCATTAGCACCCCAGACCTTGCCATAATTTTTTGGACAATCTACCTTCTTGTGAACAAGCTCCCCACATTCATAGCATGCATCAGAACCCTTCAAATATGGGCCTCTATGGCTCCTTCCACATTTAGGACACACATCAATAGGAGCCATCCCACCAATACCTTGAGGCCTAGGGAAGTCACTGGCAAACCCTCTATTAGTAGCATGAGGAGGCCCTTGGCCTTGAAAATATTTAGCACCCTTTAGGAATCTACCCTCAAATCGGGCCCTCTTAGCCTCATGCCCTCTTCTCTTCCTAAATCTCTCCTCGTCCATTTGCTTGACATAAGTCATCAATAGAGATAAGTCCATGTCACTAATTAGCATGGTGGACCAGCATTCCTCACTTACTAAATTGGAGACCCCCATCATGAACTTAGTCATGCAAGATCTAGTATCGACCACCTAATAGGGAGCATACTTTGAAAGTTGATTAAACTTGAGGGCATACTCCCTTACACTCATAGCACCTTGTTTCAATGCCAAGGATCTTTTTATGCTCCCTATAGGAGGTTTGGTAATGACATCCCAAGGGCCCAAGGTGATGGTGGTGTGGGTCCTATTGATGTGTGTCCGAAGTGTGGTAAGGGTCATGGTGGCCCATGCTTCAGGAATACGGTGCTCGTTATGATTGTGGATAAATGAGCCATAAGGCAATAGATTGCCCTCGAAATTGCAACAAGGGTAAGGATGTTCTTCCTCAAGTCTGGGGTGCCAAAGTTGTTCCTTTAGGGAGAGGTGGTCAAAAAGGTGGTGTCCCAAGGCACAATCAGTTTTATACTTTACATGGGAGGCAAAGGGTTGATAAGGTGCTCGATGTCATCACTGATATGTTAAAAGTCTTTGATTTTGATGTGTGTGCATTGATTGATTTGGGTGGCACTCTTTCTTTTGTTACTCCTCTCAGTGCCAAAGTGTTTCATGTTGAGCCCGAATTGTTGTGTGAGTCATATGAGGTGTTTACTTTTATTGGTTTATCTATTATTGCTAGAAAAGTCTATAGAAATTATCCCATTTGCATCTTGCATAAAATGTTGCCTTGTGATCTTGTTGAGTTGGATATTATTGATTTTGTTGCCATTCTTTGGATGGATTAGTTGCACACATACAATGCCTCTATTGATTGTAGAACCCGTAGGGTCTAATTCTAATTCCCAAATAAACCTGTCATTGAGTGGGAGAGTCATGATGTGGTGGTCAAAGCTAGGTTCATTTCTTGCATTAAAGCCTGCAAGTTGATCTCTTGGAGGTGTCTTTATAATCTTGTGAGGGTTAGGGATATGGAGTCCAAAGTCCTTCCCAAAGAGTCGGTTCCACTGGTAAATAAGTTTCTTGATGTCTTTCCAAATAACCTTCTGGTGTTCCTCCCGAAATGGAAATAGATTTTGGTGTAGACCTTCTCCCCGATACTTAGCCCATTTCTATTCCCCCTTACCATATGTCCCTGACGGAGTTAAAGGAGTTAAAGGAGAAATTGAGGGATTTGTTGGAGAAAGGTTTTATTAGGCCTAGCCAATCATCTTGGGGTGCACCGGTGTTGTTTGCGAAAAAGAAAGATGGATCTCTTAGAATGTGTATTGAATCCTAGCGACTTACTAGGGTCACCATCAAGAATATATGTCCTCTTCTAAGAAACAATGATTTGTTTGACTAATTGCAAAGGGCTATCCACTTCTGTAAGATTGATCTTCAGTCTGGGTGTCATCAAGTGAAGGTGAGGGAGTGTGATATTCCCAAGATGGCCTTCCAGAGTGGGGGTGGGCATTATAAATTTATGGTTATGTCTTTTGGGTGGACCAGTGTAGTGGCTATCTTCATGGATCTTATGAATAGGGTCTTCAAACCCTACCTTGATTTATTTGTTGTGGTTTTCATTAATGATATTTTCATCTATTCACATAGTGAGTAGGAGTATATGGGTCATTAAAGGGTAGTGTTGCAAAGATTGAGGCAAGATAAGTTGTATCCCAAGTATGAAAAATGTGAATTTCGGTTAAAAGAGATTGCCTTCCTAGGTCATGTGATGTTGGGGGATGGCATTAAGGTGAATCCTAAAAGACGGATGTGGTTAGAAATTTGCCTAAACCATTGACTCCATCGGATATTAGGAGATTTTTTTGCTTAGCGGGTTACTATAAGAGGTTTGTGAATGGGTTCTCTTCTATTGCTTCTCCTATGATCAAGTTGACTCAAAAGAAAGCCAAGTTTATGTGGACCGATGAGTGTGAAAAGAGTTTCCAAACATTAAAACATAAGCTTGTATCCGCTCCTATATTGTCAATAATGGAAGGGCTAGAAGGATTTGTTGTGTATTGTGATGCTTCTAAAGTTTGTATGGGATATGTGTTGATGCAAAATGGTAAGGTAATTGCCTATTCTTCTAGACAACTTAAAGTGCATGAAATCAATTATCCTACCTATGATCTTGAACTAGCCGTCGTTGTATTTGCATTAAAGATGTGGCATCATTATTTGTATAGGGTGCATGTTGATGTGTTTACCAATCATAAGAATCTCCAATATGTGTTCACTAAAAAAAATCTCAACTTGAGGCAAAGAAGGTGGTTAGAACTTCATAAGGATTATGATACGAGTGTGCAATATCACCCCGGTAAGGCTAATATTGTGACCGATGCTTTGAGTATGGTGTCCATGGGTACCCTAGTTCACATTGATGATGGTGGTAAAGGGGTGGCTAGGGAGGTCCACCGGTTGGCTAGATTGGGAGTTAGGTTAGAAGAGGGTGATTATGGTGGCATTGTTGTTGTTGATGGTTCCAAATCTTCATTGGTTGAGGAGGTCAAAGCTAAGCAAGATCTTGATCCTGCTTTGTTAGAATTGAAGGCATCGGTAAAAGATGGTAAGATGGAGCTTTTCTCTCATGGGGGAGATGGTACCCTTAGATACCAAGGTAGTTTGTATGTGCCTTATGTTGATGGCTTGAGAGAAAGGATTCTTGATGAGGCACATGGTTTTTCTTATTCTATTCGCCCCGAGTCTACTAAGATGTATAGAGATATGAGAGAGGTGTATTTGTGGGGAGGCATGAAGAGGTACATTGCCAAATTTGTATCCGATTATCACAGTTGCCAACAAGTCAAAGCTGAACATCAAAGGTCGGGTGGCCTAACCCAAGATATAGAGATTCCAACTTGGAAGTGGGAAGAGATTAATATGGATTTTGTGGTTGGGTTGCCCAAGACTAGAAAGGGTTTTGATTCCATTTGGTTTGTGGTTTACAGTATGACAAAATCTGCTCACTTTCTACAGGTTAAGACCATATATGGGGCTGATGATTATGCTAGGTTGTACATTCATGGCTTGGTGAGGTTGCATGGGGTTCCTTTGTCGATCATATCGGATCATGGTGCTCAATTTACTTCTCATTTTTGGAGGTCCTTTTAAAGGGGTTTAATATAATAATTAAACTTAGTACAAGCGTCCACCCTCAAACGTTTGGCCAAGCCTAAAGAACTATCCATGTCACGACCCAATCCTAGGGCCTAGACGTGATTGGCAAATAGGGATCCCGAAGGGACCCAAAATAAGTATCTTAGCATATCATTACACATCCTTGGTTGTGAAAGCAAATAAAATAAGAACAAGAGATACTAAAAAAGGGATAATCGGGGCTAAAGGAACACCTTTCATGACATAAACAACAAGGGTCAAGAAAGAGAGTCAAAGCTCATAGCGTTATACATAACATGTCCAATAACACCTCTAAACCTTAGATACTTGGCGGGGGCCAAGACAAGCAACCAGACTCACCCTCATAATAATGACAATAGGTAATCTGAACATAAAAAACATAGTCTAAACATAAGCTTGAGAGAAGATACATATTGTCCCTGGACTAGAGGACTCACCATAAGTTAACTTGAACAATCCGACCAGCCACTAAGAGAATCAATAGGAGCTCTGGTTCCTACAAGGTGATATCATGTAGGCATAGAGAATGCATTAGTAAGTTTAAATGTATGAAGTATGTAGGATGCAATGCAACAAGAGATAGGTATCATAGGCAAAATGCATAATCATAAGCAATGAATATCATACTAACAATATGACATATATGCATGATGCCTGAAGTAAAACCATGCTTATATGTAACATAACACATATGTAGGGAGTGACCATTATTAGTGCAATCCAAGGCCTACCACCTCCTTGGAGAGGCGCATGAGGTACAAACCCCTTCATGAGGATGATGGAGTACAAACCCCCCAACAAGGTTGATGGAGTACAAACCCCCAACAAGTTACCCACTAGCCAATCGAATGCCTCATCATCTGCCGGTGCAACCTCTGGGACTACAATAGGAGCGGCTAACATCTACAATAATTCAGCCTAAAACTTGGCCAACTCCTCAGTCACAACACTCGTGTTAGCAGCTCGAGCTCCCTCAAGTTTTCGCTGGACTCTTACCTTGCAGGCATCTACTCGGGCATCCACCGCCCTAACTCTCTCATCTACCAAATCACGGGCACTTGTAGCACAAACACCCATGGAAGTTAGCAGTTTCTCCTTATTGAAGAAGGAGGAACAACAGAATAATGTGGATGGGTCGAATAGTAGCTTACCATAAATGACCCTCTCACACTCAACGTCAAATCGGAGTTGGAGAGCACTTCCCAAACCCAACACGAAGAAGTCTAGTCTCAATCTTAGTTGACCGCAGATGGTGTGTCCCAGGGATAAAGGAGATATATGATCTAGATTTAGAGCCCAAGCAACAGGGCAAACCGGTGCGGTGATTCCATGATGAATCAAGACTGAACGACTTGAGGTTGGATAAAGTGCCTAGGTTTGATACGGAGTTAGACAGACATGGGCTACAATGGACCACACAGTATTTGGGTAAGTATGCCCCCTTTGTAGTCTATGAGTTTTATGCAACTTATTTTGCTACACTCCATCGGGGGTTGCCAAAGAACAAGAAGCCGATCGAGCAGCTGAGGTTATAGGTGGTGCCAGTCAGGGGTAGAAGAGTTCCTATTTCAGATGAGACTATTCGTCGGTTCCAGTTTAGGCCCACATATAGAGCACCTTAGTCTACCCCAGAATATGATGGGCGCATTGATAAGATGAGAAGACCGATGACTGGGAAGGACATCAGGGCCAGGACAGAGCTTCTACAGTGGATTGCAAGCCAGATTTATGAGGAGGGCTTCAAGTCATTGTGGGTTACAAACCACGCTGATCCTATAGTGAAGGCCTACCTCTCTTTCTGGGCCATGTTTTGGTGGTCTATTATCCGTTGGCGTGTCCGGCTCACAATCATGTATAATGTGAACACTTTGGAGTGGGTTGTGTTATTAGCTAGCATCTTAGCTGGTTATGAGATAAATTAGGCCCAGATCATCTCAGAGCAGATCCATGAGATAGCCGTTCGGATGAACACCTCACTACAATTCCCTATTTTAATTCATTATTTGTGAAGTACAATAAGTGTTCCTATTGATCCCCACTAGGACCAGCATCTAGAGGCTACCAATACCATGGATCCCAGCCTAATAAAGGCTGATGAGGACCCGGTGGCCTTGCCATGAGCAACTCCGCTTATTTCAGAGCCATTCCCGATAGAGCCTCCGACTCAGACTGCACCTCCAGCTGCTACCTGCACTACCTTAGTTGCTTCAGAGCCCACGCCAACTATAAAGATCGATTCTATACCATCTTCCATAATTTTTAACATTCTTTATGTTGACACTCCAATAAGAGAGTAGTCGCTGTCAACAATTAACCTAACCAAAGGTTAGGGTCGAATCTACAGGGAATGCGGGGCCTGACTATAAGAATCCACTACTTATCATTTCAAGCATAAATAACTAAAATCTCTAAATGGGGTGGGGGTGGTGAATTCAAAAACAAGAAAAATAAACACTAAACTAAGACGCGAGGAAATATTCAATTTTGGGGAAAACTTGGGAATTGTGTTCACCATGGTTCTTTGACTTGATTTCCCTAGGCAACATAACTACAATTGGAAATTCACATGCAGGATAGTAACTTAGGTTCTTCTAGCCCTTTGTGAAGGTGAAGGATGAATTTCACCATAGGGCTTGGTCGGTCACCATGGTGTGCTATCTAACCGTTACCAATCGTACCAGTCAACCTCAACTTGGTAAGGTTTGATTGATTAGATGAGAACACATCAATCAAATCCTGTCATCTATTTCTCTTTTCCTATTCATCACTACCTTAGTCAAGCTAGTGATAGTAGGCGGGGTTTAGTGTTGGCCACCACCAAACTACAATCATAATGAAGCGAAATAGACAATACGTGCAAACCCCAATCATAAAAATGCAAGAAACCTAGGTTATTTCAAGTCAACTACCCATGATTCCCACAACTCCAAGGCCATTAATGAAATGAAATTTGGCAAAAACTCGTATATAAATGCAAGAAACCTAGGTTATTTCAAGTCAACTACCCATGATTCCCACAACTCCAAGTTGTAGGTGTTTAGCTACTTATGGCTAAGGAAAAAAAGCAGAAATACATATACAATACATAAATGAAAGCTTTACCAAAACCCTTGAAGAGTGTAGGCACCACAAGTTGCAAACCCAAAAGCTTGATTGATCAACAATGAGTACAAAGCAAAATTTTCAATCCCCAAAATGTGTTTTCCAACAAAAAATAATAACCTAATCTAAAACCCTAAAATATTCTTGAGGGAATGTTCGAAGGTAAGTTCTATCCTAAGAAATGTGGAATCTCCAATCCTCTTTTTTTTAGAAAAAGACTTACTTAAGATATTTATAGTGTTTACAAGTAAACTTTAAAGTAACACAGAAAAGACAGCTGACAGCTGGTACGCCTTACAGGTATGACTTATAGGGTGGCTTACCAGTTATAATCAGGGTCTCGTATGAGGTTCTTGGCATCTTGGACTGAACTGGTATGACCCATAGGTACACATCATTACTTGAGCTATGACTCGTATATTCTTCTCGTAATCTTGGCCTTTAGTTTTTGGTCCAACATTTTGGCTCTCTAATTCCTGCTACAAGTCCACCTATACGAGTCGTGATGAGACTTATAACTCGTAGATGGCCTCGTAGGTGTGACCTCTACTTAGCAGATTTCTAAATTTTGGTCTCTAATTCCTGCTACGACATACCCTATGACTCATAGCTTGGGCTATGACTCGTAGGTGTGCCCGTATGTCTGGTGCTTCAGCAAAATTTACAATTTTTCTTCAAAATCATGCCAACCTAACTTTTTTGTAAGAACAACACAAAAACACATAAAAATCATTAAAAGATGCATTAAGAACTCATAAAATCCTTTGTTTTAGTCATCAAATATGTTGTATTTTGAAAGCACATCACTGGTCCTACCATCCCCTGAGCTAGGCGATCAGGGTACAAACCCCTCAATATTTTACCCGGGCCTACAACCGCCCAAGCTAGGCTTGGTCATCACTAACAATATAGAGATAATATCATACACACACACATATATATACAGACCTTCCTCCCATCATCATATAGTCTTCTTAGACATACATTATTCTCATCATCATATAATCATCATATATACACATTCCTTTCATCATCATATAGTCATCACATACAAACATTACTTTCATCACCATCTCATCATCAATTCATCTTCATTTTATCATCATATAGTCATTCAACTCACAATACATGCATTAGACCTTCAATTCCTCAAGAAACTATAACCGAACATTTTATTAAACACTTAGAGGGTGTGTAGAGCTAGTGTAAAACCATACAACTAAAGAGTGAAATCATCCAAGGAATCATGAAACTAAATAACCCACCAATACTTGGCAACACCATCTGTAAAATAAATTAAAACCCCTCATCAAATCCCAAGAGAGATCATAGTTCTAAAGCTTAAAACATGCATAATCGTAATAGGTAAATCATCTCATGGTATAGACTTAAAAATGAGTAATCATGTATTTTCCACCAAAATTTCATAAAATTCTAATATAGTGCATGATCATAATCTCTAATGAATAATACCCATAAGCAACACAACTTTAAAACCTGAAATTTTCATAGAAATGGAAGATTGGGCTTCATGGGTGAAAAATACCCATGAATGAAACCCACATACCTTAGACCTTGAATTTCTTGAAATTGAGTTGTGAAAGACTTGAAGTTTTAAAGTGGATCTTGGAATCTAAAGCTTGCTCTTGAGTTTCCTTGAATTTGTATTGGGATTTTGACAGAGGTTCTTGGGAGAATTTGAGAGTGTATTCCAATTGGGAGGAGTGAATTTGATCTTTAAGAAAAGGGTTTAGGTCTTTAGGAAGTGTTAGGATAGCATAGGAATCCCCAAAAGGCCAATAGAAATGACTAAATTTACCGAATGCCATTAATGAAATGAAATTTGGCAAAAACTCGTATATATCCCTACACAAATGAGTTCTACGAAAACGGGCATAACTTCTTCATTCGAACTCTAAATAAGGTGAAATCAAGTGTGTTGGAAAGAGGATCCAAAGAGCTTTAATTTGGTAAGTTACGAATCACCAAGTTATTTGAATTCTAAGATATATGCCCCTTTAAAATTGACCCTTCTACTGGTACTTGTGCAAAACTTAGTCAACAAAAATTCTTTTAAACATGGCCTGATGTATGGGACCCACGATGGTCTTAAATGACATGAATAAGCTTGGTATAGATTTAAATGATAGCTTAAAGCTTGAATGAATTTCTCAAGATCCAGAATAAGTTTGGGACACTTGAATTTGGATGAAACATTAGTCTAAGTGTTTGAGAAAGTATTGGGGAATGCCTTGTATGATATGAAGGTAAAATTTGGCTAGGTATAGGTAGTTTGATGTATGCGAAGGAAAAGACCCAAGACCCAAAAGCCTTAGACTAGAATAAAATAACTAGGCAAAAAATAAGGCAGTGGCATGCCCAGAGGCATTGCGCTAAGGGCGCGTAGGCACACAATTTTGTTGCTCACTTGAAATTTTAGATTTTGCTATAGTTACTCTAAAATTAGGGTTAGACCTATTTTCCACTCAATGTTTCCCCTTAAACATAAGTAGTTGGATTTTCAATATCATGTACGAACTTCGTGATATATGGAAATTATGATTCTGGGCACTTTGAAGGCACAATTTTGGGCACTTTTTGGGGTCATTTCAATACAAACACATGAGGATATGCTTAGGGCTTGTATGTTAGAGTTCAGCAGTAGTTGGGATGATCATCTTCCATTGGTTGAGTTTGCTTATAACGATAGCTATTACTCTAGCATTGGTATGGCTCCTTTTGAGACCCTCTATGGTAGACGTTGTAGATCATCGGCTGGATGGTTTGAAGTTGGATCAATGGCTTTATTTGGTACAGATCTGGTTATGAATGCTATGGAGAAGGTAAGGATGACTAGAAAAAGGTTGAATACAGCCCAAAGTCACCAAAAATCTTATGCCAATGTGAGGAGGAGAGACATTGAATTCAAAGTTAGTGATTAGGTTTATTTGAGGTGGCATGACCCATGCCTAGGGCCTAGATGTGTCTGGCAAATGGGGAACCCTAAGGAACCCCAAACAAGCCTCATAGTATATCATTACACATCCTTGGTTATGGAAGCAATTAAAATGACAATGAGAAATAAGCATAAATAAGGGGATTGGGACTAAGTATAAACCTTCATATCATAACATCAAGAAACAAGAAAATCAAGACTCATAACATAGATACATAACATGTCAAACAACACTTCTCCTACATGGACAAGAGTCAGGGCCAAGACAAGCAACTGGGCTCATCCTTATAGACAATACATAACCAAAAGAAAGGTAGTGTTAATACATAACAAGAGTTCATAAGCAACATCTCCAAAGTGGAGGACTTACCAACAAGTTTGTAGGATAATCAAACTAGCCACGTGGTGGAGGAGGATGATTAATCAGTACTTCGATTTCTACATGGTGACATCATGTAGGCATAGAGTATGTATTAGTTTGTTTGAATGTACTAAGTTATAGGATGCAATACAACAAGAGATAGGAAACATAGACAAAATGCATAATCATAGGCAATGAATAGCATACTAACAATATGACATGTACGAATGATACATAAAGTAAAACATACCTATATAGAATATAACATATGTGTAAGAAGAGACCATTAAACTATTGGTTGATCATCACACCCTACCACCCTTGGTGATTGACGTACAAACCCCATCAATAGGGTGGTAGATCATTACACCCTACCACCCGTGGTGCCGGAGTACAAACCCCATGATAGGTTGATGGATCATTGCACCCTACCACCCATGGTGCCAGAGTATAAACCCCTAGATAGGTTATCAAGATGCGAACCCCTTAATGAGGTTATATTGTGTGCAACCCTAGAGTAGGGCATGGTTACATTCCAACACTATATAGAGAATACCATATATATAAATTCACTTCATCATCATATAGTGCTCATATACATTTCATCATCATGTTATCGTCATATCATCATCATATCATTATCATATAGTCATTCAACTTATAAGATATGCATTGGACCTTCAATTTCTCAAGAAGCCACAACTGGACATTTTATCAAACACTTAGAGGGTGTATAGTGCTAGTGTAAAACTATGCAATTGAAGAGTGTAGTCATGCTAGAAAATTCAATGTAAAACCGTTAATAGATACTTGGTAACACCCTCAAGCAATATATATCCAAACCCTTCACCAAATCTTACAATAGGGCTTGGTTTTATAGCTCAAAATATATCAAAAAATAGTCATAATTTCATAAACCCCAACATAGTGTGCAATGATTTTCATAATAAATAAGACCCATTAGTAAATCATATTTAAATCATGCAAATTAGGCAAAAGGAGACTTCGGCATCATGGGTGAAAGGAACCCATGAAAGAAATCCACATACTTTAGCTTTGGAGAGGAACTTGATGAAGATTGAAAATGGAGACTTGAAGCTTGAGAGTAAATCCTTAGATCTAGAGAGGGGTTTAAGACTTGAATTTAGGAGTAAAATACTTAGATAAGTGTTTGAATGAGTATTTGGAAATGTTTAGAATGATATGAGGGTGAAAAAAGGCTAAGTACAGGTATTTTCACGTTTGGGAACACTTAGGCGCAAGACTCAAAAGTCTTGGACTGTAAGAAAAAATAACAGGGAGAAATTTACATAGGTCCACATTGAGGACCTATCATGGAGACCATGTTTGCACATGTTCGCAATAGCTACACGTCGCGGCAATGTTGTGGACCAATTCTGCAGATTGAAATTTTAGAAATTTGAACTTGTGATTCGATTGGTCTAAAATTGGGGTTAGATCTATACCCCACTACAAATGACCCCCTTATTGAGAATATGAAGTTAGATTTTTGATATCGTGCATGTATTTTGAGATATATAAAAATTACAATTTCGGGCACTTCCGAGGCACATTTTCGAGCACTTTTTTGGGTCGTTACATGAGGGTTTCACCCATGAAGGGTATGGTTCATTTTTGTAAGAAGGTTAAACTAAGTCCAAGATTTTTAGGTCCTTATACAGTGATGAGGAGGATTGGTAAGGTGGCCTATAAGTTAGAATTGCCTAGTGAAATGGAATTAGCTCATCCAGTCTTCAATGTGTCTATGTTAAGGAAGTGTGTGGGTAACCCTAATGCTATTGTGCCTCTTGATGTTGTGGGGTTATTCAAAGACAAATTGACATATGAAGAGGTTCTAATATAGATCTTGGATAGACAAGTGAAGAGATTGAGGAACAAGGATGTCGCTTCCGTTAAGGTCCTTGGAGGAATCAACAAGTCAAAAGTGCTACATAGGAGAACTAATCGGACATATAAAAATGATATCCTTATCTCTTACATCCTAGTCAATCCCTAGGTACTAATTCTAAGTTTTCTATGTGATGTCATGTCTCATATTCCATCCCCTAAGTCATTTGCATGCATTCATGTTTATATTGCCATAGTTCATGGTGATTTTACACTTGTGTTGAGATCTTGAAAAATGATGTTTTAAGTGTATTGTTGCATTCTATGTTGGGGATGACCTCTTTATGATTACTCTCCTCATATATGTTTCTTTGACATTTGGGGATGAATATTCCCAAGGGGTGATATTGAAACGACCCTAAAAAGTGTCCGAAAATATGCCTCGAAAGTGTCCAGAATCATAATTTCCACATATCTCATAATCTGTGCGTGATATCAAAAATATAACTTTATATTTTTGTTCAGGGGGTCAAATTGAGTGGAAAATAGGTCTAACCCTGATTATAGAACAAACAAATCACAATTTCGTTTTCCAAAAAATAAATTTCTAGTGAGCTCTACGTTCCCCTGGCGCAACGCGGCCAGGGTGCGCAGATGTGTATATTTTTGACTACTTTGCTTGTTTGGTCAATGTATAAAAAATACTTATACTTAGCCATATTTCACCCTCATATCATTCAAGACATTCCCCAATACTCTCTCAAATACTTAGACTTATATTTCACCCTACAACTCAAGTCCCAAAACTCATTCAAATCTAAGGATTTCACTCAAGCTTCAAGTCTGCATCTCCATTCTTCATCAAGTTATTCTCCAAAGTCAAGATATGTGGGTTTCAACCACTGGGTCCTTTCACCCATAATGCCCAAGCTTCTATTTATTCTAATTTACATGCTTGTTAGTATGTTTGAATATACTAAGTATGTGAGATTCAATGCTATAAGAGATAAGCTTCATAATCAATATGCATAAGAATAAACAATAGGCATGATATAGCAATATGATGTATTCTCAATGCATAAGTAAAATATGCTTAAGTAACTCATGCTCATATAGGATATCATTAGTGAAGAATAGACCAAGCTAGATTTCGAACCTTGGTTGGTTGATGATGGTCACACACCATCATCCTAGGTGGTGAAGTACAAACCCCTCACATAGTTTATGAGTACACATGCTTTGGACCTTTATTTTCTCAAGAAACCCTAGCCAGACAATTTATCAAACACCATGTGAGTCTGTAAGGGGGGTAAAAGACCATGCAATTTAGAGATGAAATCATGCAAGAAAATTTATTGTAAAACCATCAATCAACACTATGCAACAGCCCCAAGACATTCACATCAAAACCTCTTATCAAATCCAATATTAGATCAAAGATTTAGAGCTCAAAACAAGCTAAAACAACCATACCTTTTTGAACTAAAATCACTGTGCAGTAAATTTCTCAATATGTAAGACCCACATGAAAAATTAATTTTAAATCATGCAATATTAGTAAAATAGAGTCTTAGGCACCATGGGTGAAAGGACCCAATAGTTCAACACCATATACCTTAGCTTTGGAGAAGCTCTTGGTGAAGATTGAAGATGGAGACTTGAAGCTTGAAGAAAATCCTTAGTTCCAGATAAGGGTTTTGGGACTTGAATTTTGGAGTGAAAATATGGCTAAGTGTTTTTGGGAGTATTGGGAAATATTTTGGATGATATAAGGGTGACATTTGGCTATGTATAGATAAAAACAAGATTTGAAAAACTTGGGCCCAACACTTAGAATATTTGGACCGCACAGGAAGAACACCGCTAGGGAAAATACACTTCTTCCCATCATGGAGAGGACGCAGAGGCAAAATTGTACATGAGCACACCCTTGACACGTCTTGCCAAGGACGTGAATTGTTCTCTGGAAATCGTCACTTAAAAATTTATAATTGCTAATCTTTCACTTTTAAATGGGGTTAGACCCTTTTCATCTAATTTTGACCCCCTGAGCACAAATTTGAAGTCGAATTTGCAAAATTTTGTATGAATTTTGAGATATTGAAAAATATACATCATAGGGTCTTTTTGAGCTATATAGAGGGGTTTTAAATATCTCCAATTTGAGATATAAGGGAATTACGATTATGGGAGCATTCCTAGGTAAGTATGGGGCGTTACAAAAATATTGATTGTTTAAGCATGTTTTGAGCTATGAATCTATAATCTATTATGAGATTTGATGAGGGATTTCAATGTATCTTGCATGAGGGTGGTACCAGGTGTTGGTGGATTGATTTCTATTAAGTTTTCTCTCATGATTTCACTCTTAAACTATATGATTTTTAACTAGCAATAAGCACCCGCCAAGTGTTTGATAAAATATCCAGCTATGGATTCTTGAGCTATTGATGATCTATTGCATGGCTTATAAGTCAAGTGATGTTATGATAAAGAAAGGAATGTATGTATCTATTGAATTTATGAAAAGTATCTATGGTGTTTCAAGTTGACAAAACCTTGTTAGGGGGTGTTAAGCCAAATTACCTTGTTGAGGGGGTGTTAAGCGTCAATCACCTTGTCGGGGGGTGTTAATCCCATACTACCTTATTGAGGGGAATATACCTTAATCACCTTGTCGAGGGGGTGGTAAGGATGTACTACCATGTTGGGGGGTAGATACCTCATCTCCCTGTCGGGGGCTGGTAAGACCGTACTACCTATTGAAGGGTAGATACCTCTATCACCTTCAGCGGGGTGGTAGGCCTTGGATTCCAAGTACTAGTTTGTTTGGTCTATGATGATTGTCTCTTCCTACATATGTATTATGTTCTATACAAGCATGTTTTATTTCAAGTATTGATCATGCATACCATGCTATTAATATACTATCCTTTGCTTATGATTATGCATTTTGACTATATTGCCTATCACTTGTCGCATTGTATCCTAAAAACTTAGTATATCGAAATGTACTAACGCATACTTTTATGCCTACATAATATTACCATATAGGAATGGATCTTCTCACGATTATACTCCACGTGGTTAGTTTTTGGACATCCTAAAGATAAGCTTTGGTAAATCCTCAAGTTTGGGGACACAAGCTATATTATTCTTGCTTATATTATTTTTTTATGTTGAACTCTTGATACTATAATGGTGAGCACGAAAAGTGTCTTGACCCCCGCCCTATCTATGTTAGAGGTGTTGTTGGACAAGTGATGTAATTATGTTATGTTCTTGACTCTTGTTTGTCTATGGTTATCTAAAACTTCCCTTAGTCCCTTTATCTCAAATTATACTTTCTTGATGTTGTTTACTTTGCTTCCGTAACCAAGGATGTGTGATTGATATGCTAAGAGGCTTGTTTGGGTCCCTTGGGTTCCCATTCACCGTGTCACTTCTTGTCCCTAGGCTTGGGTCTTGAAAAACTTGGTATCAAAGCACTAGGTTGTTAATTTCCTCAGAATCCAACACACTGCATCAATTAAAGTCTTATTCATGGTTGTAAAGTGCAACACAACTATGCTTAAGAGGTTTCGAGGGGTTTCAGGAAATGTTTTCCATCTTCTTGATAAATGTCATGCTATTTGATTAAGGTAAGGTTTTTTCCCTAACAAATATTCTTTGCCATGCTAGATCATCCCTATTCTAAGAGAAAGAACAGCTCATTCACCCGAGGAGCACCTGACCCCCCTTCTCCCCCTCCGCTCCTCAATCTCCTCAAGATAGAGGAGTGGCCCATGAAGTGTTCCAAGAAGCTATTACCATACTAGCCCATGCCATGACTAATTAAATCAACCAAGGTGCCCAAGCCCCTCATGCTCCTACTTCGGCCTCTAGGGTAAGGGATGTTACTTGGATGAACCCACCGAAGTTCCAAGGGTCTAAAGTGGATGAGGATCCTCAAGAATTATTGATGAGGTGTACAAAGTGTTGTTGATTATGGGTCTTAGATAGGAAGGGAAAGCGAAAATAGTGGTCTACCAACTCAAAGGGGTGGCATAAATATGGTTTACTCAATGGAAAGTGAAGAAAGGGAACAACAATGTGATCCTTTTGGAGGAGTTTTAGGCGACATTTCTCAACTGGTTCTTCCCTCTTAAGGTAAGGAAGGACAAAATGATGGAATTGATGAATTTAAAACAAGGGTCAATGAGTATGAGGGAGTATGCCATCAAGTTCAACCAACTCTTAAAATATTCTCCACAATTATTGGTCGAGCCAAGGTCTAGGATGAACAAGTTTGTGATGGGTGTGTTTGACTTGGTATATGAAGAATCTCGTGCCGCCATGTTGGTAGGTGATATGGACTTGTCTCGCCTCATGACTTATGTTGAACAATTAGAGGGGGAAAAGTTGAGAAAGAGGAGAATGGTTGAGGCCAAGATGACCCATTTTGAAGCGGGGCCTTTCTCCAAACAAAAGATATGGACCTGCTCTCACACCCCCTCAGGTAGATTTCAAGGTCCCATGAGTGGCCAGTTTTATCAAGGCCAAGGGTCTTCCAATGCTTCTAATAGAAGGTTTGCTATGACAACCTAAGATTCAAAGGTGGCAGTGGTATGTTGCCTAATCTGATGTGTCTAACATGTGGTAGAGGCCATGATGGCCCAATTTGAGGAATATCAATGCTTGTTATAGTTGTGGAGAAGTGGGTCACAAGATGATTGATTATCCTCATAATCACAATAAGGGTTGAGATGGCCATCCACAAGGGGAGATCAATAAGGTGATGCCCCAAGTTATAATCAGTTCTATGTCTTTCAAGGGAGAAAAGGGGTAGATGAGGTGCCCGATATCATCACCGATATATTTTTGATGTATATGCATTGATATACCTAGGTGCCACTCTTTTTTGTTACTTTTTTGTTGCCAAAAAGTTCCATGTTAAACCCGAATTATTGTGTGAGCCATATGAGGTGTCTACTCCTATTGGTGCATCTATTGTTGCTAGAAGGGTCTATAGAAATTGTCCCATTTTCATTTTGCATAAAATGTTGCCTTTTGATTTTGTTGAGTTGGATATGGTAGATTTTGACGTCATTCTTAGGATGGATTGGTTGCACGCATATTATGCCTCTACTGATTGTAGAACCGATAGGGTCAAATTCCAATTCCCTAATGAACTCGTCCTTAAGTGGGAGAGTCATGATAAGGTGGTCAAGGGTAGATTCATTTCTTTCATTTAACCCCAAAATTTGATTTCTAAGGCGGTGTTGATCATCTTGTGCGGGTTAGGGATATTAAGTCCAAAGTTCTTCCTATAGAGTTGGTTTTGGTGGTAAGTGAATTTCTAGATATCTTTCCTAATAAACTTCCTGGTGTTCCTTCTGAAAGGGAAATAGACTTTGGTATTGACCTCCTTCCCGACACTCAACCTATTTCTATGCGCCTTTACCATATGGCTCCAACAGAGTTGAAAGAGTTGAAAGAGCAATTGAGGGATTTGTTGAAGAAGGGTTTGATAAGTCCTAGTCAATCACCTTGAGGTGCACCAGTGTTATTTGTGAAGAAGAATGACACTCTTAGAATGTGCATTGATTACTGGTAACTTAATAGGGTTACCATAAAGAATAATTACCCTTTACCAAGGATTGATGATCTTTTTGTCCAGCTTCAAAGGGCTATTCATTTCTCTAAGGTTGATCTTTGGTTCAGGTATGACCAAGTGAAAGTGAGAGAGTGTGACATTCCCAAGATGGCCTTCTTACTAGGTATTGGCACTATGAGTTAGTGGTTATGTCCTTCGGGTTGACTAATGCACCGTCTATCTTCATGGATCTTATGAATAGGGTCTTTAAACCATACCTTGATTTGTTGTTGGTGGTATTCATTGATGATATCTTGATCTATTACCATAGTAAGGAGTGAAAAGAGCTTCCAAACTTTGAAAGATAAGCTTGTCTCTGCTCCTATCTTATCTCTATGGGAAGGGTTGGAAGGGTTTGTTGTGTATTGTGATGCCTCAAGAATTGGTTTGGGTTGTGTTTCGATGCAAAATGGTAAGGTGATAGCTTATGTCTCTAGACAACTTAAGGTACATGAAAAGAATTATCCTACCGATGATCTTGAATTGGTTGCCGTGGTATTTGCTTTGAAGATTTAGTGTCACTACTTGTATGGAGTCCATGTTGATGTGTTTACTGATCATAAGAGTCTCCAGTATGTGTTAACCCAAAATGATCTCAACATGAGACAAAGAAGGTGGTTAGAGCTTCTCAGAGATTATGACATGAGTGTGCATTATCAGCCCGCTAAGGCTAATGTTGTGGCTGATGCTCTAAGTAGGGTATCTATGAGTAGCCTAGCACATGTTGATGATGGTGGTTGAGAAGTTTATAGAGAGGTTCATCAGTCGGCTAGATTAAGGGTTAGGTTGGAAAAAGTTGACAATGGTGGTGTGGTAGGTGTTGACAGTTCTAAATTTTCCTTGACTGACGAGGTGAAGGTAAAGTAAGATCTTGAGCCCGCCTTATTAGAATTAAAGGCCTTGGTGAGAGATGGTAAGGTGGAGGTTTTCTCCCAAGGGGGGAGATGGTTCCCTTAGGTACCAAGGTAGATTGTGTGTGCCTAGTGTTGATGACTTGAGAAAGAAGATTTTAGACGAGGTTCATAATTCTTCCTATTCTATTCACCTCAGTTCTACAAAGATGTATAGAGATTTGTGGGAAGTGTTTTGGTGGGGTGGTATGAAGAGAGACATTGCTAAGTTTGTATTCGGTTGTCATAATTGCCGATAAGTTAAAGTTGAGCATCAAATGTCGGGTGGTCTAGCCTAAGATATAGAGATTCCTACTTGGAAGCGGGAGGAAATTAACATGGATTTTGTTGTTTGGTTGCCTAAGACTAGAGGTCATTTTGATTCTATTTGGGTTGTGGTTGATAGAATGACAAAGTCGGATCATTTCCCACCGATCAAAACTACTTATAATGCCTAAAATTATCCTAGATTGTACAATCATAAGTTGGTTATATTGCATGGGGTGGCTTTGTCTATTATTTCAAATCATGGTGCTTAATTCACTTCTCACTTTTGGAGGTTATTCCAAAGAGGTCTTGGTACCAAGGTTAAGCATGGTACGACATTTCTCCCTCTAATATATGGCCAAGCCGAAAGAACTATCCAAACTCTTGAGGATATGCTTAGAGTTTGTGTTTTGGAGTTTAATGGTAGTTAGGATGAACACCTTCCACTCATTGAGTTTTCTTACAACAATAGTTATCATTCAAGCATTGGTATGACTCCTTTTGCGGCTCTTTATTGTAGGCATTGTAGATCTCCGGTTGGATGGTTTGAGGTGGTGAAGATGGCTTTGTTAGGACTGGATTTAGTTATGGAGGCCATGGAAAAGGTGAGGTTGATAAGGGAGAGGCTAAAAATAGCCCAAAGTCAAGAAGAGTCCTATACCGATATGAGGAGAAGGGATCTTACATTTAAGGTTGGTGATTGGGTCTATTTGAAGGTCTCACCCATGAAGGATGTGGTTCAAATTGGTAAAAAGGGTAAATTGAGTCCAAGATTTATGGATCCTTATAGATTTTGAGGAGGATTGGTAAGGTTACCTATGAGTTGGAGTTTCCCAATGATATAAATTTTGTTCATCCGATTTTCCATATGTCTATGTTGAGGAAGTGTGTGAATGACCCAAGTGCTATTGTGCCTTTAGATGTTGTGGGTGTTTTTGAAGAAAATTTGACTTATCAAGATATCACGGTATAAATTTTTGATAGACAAGTGAAGAGGTTAAGAAACAAGGATATAGCTTCTGTCAAGATTCTTTGGAGAAACCAACAAGTTTAAAGTGCCACATGGGAAGCGGAGGCAGACATGCAAAAGTTATATACCTATCTTTTCCATTATACTCAAGCCTAAGGTACTAATTTAAGTCTCCTATGTGATTTTAAGTATTAAGTTTCAGCCTTTATGTCATATGCATGCATTCATGTTTATGTTGACAAGTATAGAGTGATTTTAACACTTATGTTGAGATTTTCGAAATGAGGATTTATTGCATTTGTTGCATTCATGTGTTGGGCTGAAGTCATCTTGATTACTTCTCTTATATACATTTCTTTGACATTCAAGGATGAATGTTCCCAAGGGGGAGATATTGAAATGCCCCAAAAAGTACCCGAAAATGTGCCTCGCGAATGCCCATAATCATAATTTTGACATATCCAAAAATCCATGCATGGTATCAAAAATCCAACGTCATATTCTTGATTAAGGATAAAATTAAGTGGGTAATAGGTATAACCCTGATTTTAGAGCAACCATAGCAAATATTATTTTTTTCTAAGTTTTTGCAACATAGCAAGGGTCCACGACCCTAGGGCGAATCGACCAGGGCAAAGACCTATGCATTTGTGGCCAGTGTTTTTTATTTTAGTCCAAGGCCTTGCATCTTGGGCCTAAGCCTTCCTATGTGTAAAAACACCTATACTTAGTCATTTGTCAACCCCATATCATTCAAGACATTCCCCAAAACCCTCCTTAACACTTAGCCAAATATTTCATCCAAATTGAAGTGTCCCAAACTCATTTCGGATCTCAAGAAATTCCTTCAAGCTTCAAGTTCTCATTCAAATCTTGATCAAGGAAATCCCAAATTATAGGTATGTGAGTTTCAACCATAGGGTTCTTTCAGCTTTGGTGCCTAACTTTCCTTTTTATGTAAATTGCATGTTTTCAAGTTGATTTATCCATGGGTATCTCTTAATATGAATTTAATTATAAACTATGTTGGGGTTTCATAAAAAGTTTATTTTTAAGCATGTTTTAAGCTATGAATCTATGATCTATCATGAGATTTGATGAGGGGTTTCAATGTATCTTCCATGAGGGTGTTACCAAATGTTGGTGGATTGATTTACATTAAGTTTTCTTATATGATTTCACTCTAGAATTGCATAATTTTGAACTAGTATTACACACACGTGAAGTGTTTGATAAAATGTCCGGCTATGGATTCTTGAACTATTGATGATCTATTGCATGGCCTATGAGTCAAGTGACATTATGATGATTAAAGGAATGTATGTATGTGTTAAATTTATGAAAAGTATCTATGGTATTGCAAGTTGAGCACACCTTGTAAAGGGGTGCTAAGCCCAATCACTTTGTTGAAGTGGTGTTAAGCCTCAATCACCTTGTTGTGGGGTGTTAAGCCCATACTACCTTGTTGAGGGGTATATACCTTAATCACCTTGTTGGGAGGTGGTAAGCCTGTAATACCATATTGGGGGGTAGATACCTCAATTGCCTTATCGGGGGGTGGTAAGCCCGTACTACCAATTGAGGATAGATACCCCAATCTCTTTCCAAGGGGGTGGTAGGCCTTCGATTCCAAGTACTAGTTTTCTTGGTGTATGATGATGGTCTCTTCCTACACATGTATTATGTTCCATACAAGCATGTTTTACTTCAAGCATTGATCATGCATGCCATGTTGTTAATATACTATCCTTTGCTTATTGAGCTATGCTATTCTTGCTTATGTTATTTCTTTATGTTAAACTATTGATACTATAAGGGTGAGCATGGAAATTTTCCTGACTCCCGCCCTATCTATGTTAGAGGTATTGTTGGCAAGTGATGTAATTATGCTATGTTCTTGACTCTTGTTTATATATAGTTATCTAAATATTCCCTTAGTCCCTTTATCCTTATGTATACTCTCTTGATGTTGTTTACTTTGCTTCCGTTACGAAGTATGTGTGATTGATATGCTAAGAGTCTTGTTTGGGTCCCTATGGGTTCCCACTCATCGTGTCACATTTAGGCCCTAGGCTTGGGTCGTGACAATTCTCTTAGGATGTGCATTGATTACCGGTAATTTAATAGAGTCACCATAAAGAACAAGTACCCTCTACCAAGGATTGATGTGCTTTTTGGATCAACTTCAAGGGGCTAGTCACTTTTCTAAGATTGATTTTCAGTCTGGGTATGACCAAGTGAGAGTGAGGGAGTGTTATATTCCCGAGGACGGCTTTCTGGACTAGGTATGGGTATTTTGAGTTTGTGGTTATGTCCTTTTGGTTGACTAATGCATTGGCTATATTTACGAATCTCATGAATAGGGTCTTTAAACCCTACCAAGGATTGATGTCCCCTTTGGGTTGACTAATGCATTGGCTATATTTATGGATCTCATGAATAGGGTCTTTAAACCCTACCTTGACTTTAGATATCGTAGGTGTTTTTGAAGACAATTTGACTTATCAAGAGGTCACGGTAGAAATTTTTGATAGACAAGTGAAGAGGTTAAGAAACAAGGATATAGCTTCCATCAAGATTCTTTGGAGAAACCAACAAGTTGAAAGTGCCACATGGGAAGTGGAGGCAGCCATGCAAAAGTTATATACCTATCTCTTATATACATTTCTTTGACATTCAAGGATGAATGTTCCCACGGAGGAGATATTGAAATGCCCCAAAAGTACCCAAAAATGTGTCTCGCAAATGCCCATAATTGTAATTTTGACATATCTCAAAATCCATGCATGGTATCGAAAATCCGACTTCATATTCATGATCAGGGAAAAAATTGAGTGGGAAATTGGTATAACCCCAATTTTAGAGTCCGACTTCATATTCTTGATCAAGGAAAAAATTAAGTGGGTAATAGGTGTAACCCTAATTTTAGTGCAACCATAGCAAATTTTATTTTTTCTAAGTTTTTGCAACATAGTAAGGGTCCACGACCCAGGCGCGAATCGACCAGGGCGAAGACATATGTATTTGGGGCTAATTTTTTTTATTTTAGTCCAAGGCCTTACATCTTGGGCCTAAGCCTTTCTATGTGTAAAAACACCTATACTTAGTCATTTATCAACCCCATATCATTCAAGACACTCCCCAAAACCCTCCCTAACACTTAGCCAAATATTTCATCCAAATTGAAGTGTCCTAAACTCATTTAGGATCTCAAGAAATTCCATCAAGCTTCAAGTTCTCATTCAAATCTTGATCAAGGAAATCCCCAAATTTTAGGTATGTGAGTTTCAACCATAGGGTTCTTTCACCAATGGTGCCCAACTTTCCTTTTTATGTAAATTGCATGTTTTCAAGTTGATTTATCCATGGGCATCTTTTAATATGAATTTAATTATAAACTATGTTGGGGTTTCATAAAATGTTTACTTTTAAGCATGTTTTGAGCTATGAATCTATGATCTATCATGAGATTTGATGAGGGGTTTCAATGTATCTTCCATGAGGGTGTTACCAAGTGTTAGTGGGTTGATTTAAATTAAGTTTCCTCATATGAATTCACTCTAGAATTGCATAATTTTGAACTAGTATTACACACCCGCCAAGTGTTTGATAAAATGTCCTGCTATGGATTCTTGAGCTGTTGATGATCTATTGCATGGCCTATGAGTCAAATGACATTATACTAATGAAAGGAATGTATGTATATGTTAAATTTATGAAAAGTATCTATGGTATTGCAAGTTGAGCACACCTTGTTAGGGGGTGCTAAGCCCAATCACCTTGTTGAAGTAGTGTTAAGCCTCAGCCACCTTATCGTGGGGTGTTAAGCCCATTCTACCTTGTTGAGGGGTATATACCTCAATCGCCTTATTAGGGGTGGTAAGCCCGTAATACCATATTGGGGGGTAGATACCTCAATCGCCTTATCGGGGGGTGGTAAGCCCATACTACCAATTGAGCGTAGATACCCCAATCACCTTCCAAGGGGATGGTAGGCCTTGGATTCCAAGTACTAGTTTTCTGTGTGTATGATGATGGTCTCTTCCTACACATGTATTATGTTCCATACAAGCATGTTTTACTTCGAGCATTGATCATGCATGCCATGTTGTTAATATACTATCCTTTGCTTATTGTTATGCATTTTGACTATGTTGCCTATCTCTTGTTGTATTGCATCCTACATACTTAGTACATTGAAATGTACTAACGTATACTCTATGGCTTCATGATGTTACCATGTAGGAACCTAAGCTCCTTACGATTATCCTCTACGTGGTTAGTTTTTGGACATCTTAAAGATAAGCTTTGGCGAGTCCTCACTTTCGGGGACACAAGTTATGCTATTCTTGCTTATGTTATTTCTTTATGTTAAACTCTTGATACTATAAAGGTGAGCCAGGAAAGTTTCCTGGCTCCTGCCCTATCTATGTTAGAGGTGTTGTTGGACAAGTGCTGTAATTATGCTATGTTCTTGAACTCTTGTTTGTATACAGTTATCTAAAAATTCCCTTAGTCCCTTTATCCTTGTGTATACTCTCTTGATGTTGTTTACTTTGCTTTCGTTATGAAGGATGTGTGATTAATATGCTAAGAGTATTGTTTAGGTCCCTTTGGGTTCCCATTCGTCGTGTCACATTTAGGCCCTAGGCTTGGGTTGTGACAATTCTCTTAGGATGTGCATTGATTACCGATAATTTAATATAGTTACCATAAAGAACAAGTACCTTCTACCAAGGATTGATGTCCTTTTTGGATCAACCTCAAGGGGCTAGTCACTTTTCTAAGATTGATCTTCAGTCTGGGTATCACCAAGTGAGAGTGAGGGAATGTGATATTCCGAAAAACAGCTTTCTAGACTAGGTATGGGCACTTTGAGTTTGTGGTTATGTCCTTTTGGTTGACTAATGCATTGGCTATATTTACGAATCTCATGAATAGGGTCTTTAAACCCTACCTTGACTTGTTTATGGTAGTTATTATTTATGATATCTTGATTTATTCCCATACTGAGGATGATCATGTGAATCACTTGAGGGAGATGTTGCAAATCTTGAGGGAGGAAAGGTTGTATGCCAAATATGAAAAAAGTGTGAGTTTTAGTTGAAAGAGGTTGTATTTTTGGGACATATGGTGTCAGGTGATGGTATTATGGTGGATCTTAAGAAGATGGAGATGATTAGAAATTGGCCTTAACCTTTGACTCCATCGGACATTAGAAGTTTCTTGGGTTTGGCGGGGTATTACTAGAGGTTTATAAATGGTTTCTCTTGTATTGCTTTCCTTATGACTAATTTGACCCAAAAGAAGGTGAAATTTGTGTAGATTGAGGAGTATGAAAAGAGTTTCCAAACATTGAAGGATAAGCTTGTCTGCTTCCATCTTGGCTCTACCAGAAGGGTTAGAAGGATTTGTGGTGTATTGTGATACCTCAGGAATTGGTTTGGGGTGTGTTTTGATACAAAGTAGTAAGGTGATAATATATGCCTCTAGACAACTTAAGGTGCATGAGAAGAATTATCCTACCCATGATCTTGAATTGGCAGCTGTGGTATTTGCTCAAAAATTTTACATCACTACTTATATGGGGTTCATGTTGATGTGTTTATCAACCACGAGAGTTTCCAACATGTGTTCGCCCAAAAATATCTTAACTTGAGACAAAGAAGGTGGCTAGAGCTCCTTAAAGATTATGATATAAGTGTGCATTATCACCCCGACAAAGCTAATGTTGTGGTCGATGCTTTAAGTACGGTGTCTATGGGTAGTCTAGCTCATGTTGATGATGGTTACAAAGAGGTGGCTAGATTGGGGGTTAGGTTGAATGAAGTTGATAATGGTGGTGTAGTGGTTGTTGATGGTTCCAAATCTTCCTTGATTGAGGAGGTAAAGGCAAAAAAAGGATCTTGACACCACCTTACTAGAGTTGAAGGCCTTAGTGACAGATGGTAAAGTGGAGGTTTTCTCCTAAGGGGGAGATGATACCCTTAGGTACAAAGGTAGATTGTGTGTGCCAAATGTGGGTGATTTGAGAGAATTAATCTTGAAGGAGGCCCATAATTCATCCTATTCCATTCACCCTAGTTCTACAAAGATGTATAAAGATTTGAGGGAAGTCTAATGGTGGGGTGGTATGACGAGAGACATTGCCAAGTTCATATCCGGATGTTAGAACTGCCAACAAGTGAAAGCCGAATATCAAACCGGGTGGTCTAACCTAAGATATGAAGATTCCTACTTGGAAGTGAGAAGAAATCAACATAGATTTTATGGTGGGTTGCCTAAGACTAGGAAATAGTTTGACTCTATTTGGGTTGTTGTGTATAGAATGACAAAGTCGGCTCACTTCCTACTGGTCAAAACTACTTATGGTGCGAACGATTATGCGAAATTGTACATTCATGAGTTGGTTAGATTGCATGGGGTGCCCTTGTCTATTATTTTAGATCGTGGTGCTCAATTCATTTCTCACTTTTGGAGGTCTTTCCAAAAAGGTATTGGTACCAAGGTATTGGTGCTCAAAGACGGTCTTTCACCCTCAAACAGATAGTCAAGCCTAGAGGACTATCCAAAACCTTGAGAATATGCTTAGAACTTGTATTTTGGAGTTTGACTGTAATTGGGATGAACATCTTCCGCTCATTGGATTTGCCTACAACAATAGCTACCACTCAAGCATTGGTATGGCTCCTTTTGAAGCTCTTTATTTTAAGTGTTTTAGGTCCCTAATTAGGTGCTTTGAAGTGGGGCAAGTGGATTTGCTAGGTCTAGATTCCGTCATGGAAGCCTTGGATATGGTGCAATTGATTAGGAATAGATTGAAAACAACCCAAAGTACCCAAAAGTCCTACTCGGATGTTAGGAGAAGAGATCTTGAGTTTAAGGTCAGTGATTGGGTTTACTTGAAAGTCTCACCTATGAAGGGTATGGTTCGATTTGGCAAAAAAGGGATGTTAAGCCTAAGATTTATGGGTCTTTATTAGGTTTTAAGGAGAGTATGTAAGGTTTCTTACGAGTTGGAGTTGCCTATGGAGATAGATGTGATTCATCTGGTCTTTCATATGTCCATGTTGAGAAAGTGTATGAGTGACCCAAGAGCTATAGTGCCCTTGGATGTTATGGGTGTTGTAGAAGATAATTTGACTTATGAGGAGGTCCTGGTGGAGATTTTGGATGGACAAGTGAAGAGGTTGAGAAACAAGGATGTGGCTTCAGTCAAGGTCCTTCAGAGAAACCAACAAGTTAAAAGTGAAGAGGTTGTGAAACAAATATGTAGCTTCTGTCAAGGTCCTTTGGAGAAATTAACAAGTTGAAAATACCACGTGGAAAGCTGAGGCGAACATAAGAAAGCGATACCCATATATCTTCCACTCTACTCAAGCCAAAGGTACTAATTTAAGTCCCTTATATGATTTCAAGTCTTAAGTCTTAACCCTTATGTACTTTTGCATTCATTCATGTTTATTTTGACAAGTCTATGGTGATTTTTCACATTAATGTTGAGATTTTTGAAAATTAT
This sequence comes from Solanum virginianum, assembly GCA_000787875.1. Lineage (NCBI taxonomy): Eukaryota > Viridiplantae > Streptophyta > Magnoliopsida > Solanales > Solanaceae > Solanum > Solanum virginianum. Next base: position 17,681 of record DF357714.1, on the reverse strand, counting down.
CTTTAAGTGCATTTGTTGCATTCATGTCGGGCTGAAATTTGTATCACGGAGCAGTGTCATCACTTCCTTAATTTTCTTATTTCTGCCTAAGCCATTGGGGTCTTGGCCCAATGCCCATTTATGCATAAAAACACCTATACTTAGTCATTTTCAACTCTATATCAGTCAAGACACTCTCAAAACCCTCTCCTAGCATGCTCTCATATGCGTGAAAGCACCTATAGTTAGCCAATTTTCAACTCTTTATCACTCAAGACCATCTTAAAACCCTTTCTAACACTTAACCAAATATTTCATCCAAATTCAAGTGTCCCAAGCTTAATTCCAGATCTTAAGAACTCCATTCAAGCCTCAAGTCTCCTTCAAGTCTACATCAAAGAATCCCCAAATTTTGGTATGTGGATTCCATCCATTGGGTTCTTTCACCCATGGAGCCCAATCTCCATTTTATAAAAATTACATATTTTCAAGTTGTATTATCTATGGGTATCTTCTATTATAGTTTATGAGTATAAATTATGTTGGGGTTTTATGAAATGTTTGCTTATTATACATGACTATCTGTTTCAAGCTTATACTATGAATGGGTTTTGTCTATTGAGACTATGCATGTTTTGAGCTATGAAATTATGACCTTTTATGAGATTTGATGATGAATTTCAAGGTATTCTATATGAAGGTTTTACAAAACGTTGGTGGGTTGATTTGCATTGAACTTTCTCATATTATTACACTCTTGAATTACATGATTTTGAACAAGCATTATACATCCGCCAAGTGTTTAATAAAATGTCTTGACAAGGATTTTTAAAGTAATTGATGATCTATTGCATGATTTATTAGTCAAGTGACTTTATGATGATTTTGGGCTTTCAAAAATGTATTGAATTTATGAAAATGTCTATGATGTTGTAAATGCCGGATTAAACCATTTTTCAAAGATTTCACCTCTTCTGGGCTTTTGATGTTAACGCAAGGGCAAATGCTTGATGATAATCTATTCTTATGTTTTAGAGTTCGGCTCACCCTTAGAGGTCAAAGATGTTTTGGAGCTACTCATGGCATGTTTCCGTGTTTCTTACAAATTGCCAAAGTGTGATTATTTCAATTGTTTCATGGGATTAAGCTTAGCACTATTGGATGGAGGGTTTGCTGTCTTCCCTTGAACTATGTGCCATCATTGGAGTATATTTTACCCTTGCTTTACTAGTGAATCCATTTAGTGCACTTCTTAATGAAATCCACCTTGTAATGGGAAGCATTCCCATAAGGGAGGGTTATTTCTCCAAAATGGGATGGGTTCCCATAAGGTGAAGTATGGTTTACCTTGGCAAGTAGACCACCATTTTACCGATGAGGGGTAATCATCGAGATTCCAAGTTGTAGCTCGTTTGGTCTTATTCTTTGTCGGTAGAGGTCTCTTCCCCGATATGTATCATATTCTATGTAAGTTGAATGATTTATAAACATGCTATACTTCAAGGATTCATCATGCATGCCATATCGAGATTATGCTTATCTATTGCCTATTACTATGCACTTCAACTATATTTGCTTATGTCTTATTGCATTGCATCCTACATACTTAAGACATTCAAGTATACTAAGACATAGTTTATCCTATGTATCACCATGTACGGACCAGAGCTCCTCTTGACCATCTTCCACATTGCTGGTGCGATAATTCAAAGATAAGCTTGGTGAGTCCTCAAGTTCAGGTATGCTATCTACTTCTCTTGCTATTTTAAGACTTCTTTATATTAAACATTTTACATTATGAGGGTGAGCCCGAAAAGTGTCTTGGCCCCTGCTCCATTATATGTTTAGAGGTGTTGTTGGAATATTATAATGTATTTATGCTATAAGCATGACTTTTCATGTTTTTATGATTATCAAAGACTCCCCTTAGTCTCTCTTCCCTTTTTATATTATCTCTTGTTGTTGTTTACTTTGCTTCCACGACCAAGGATATGTGATTAATATGCTAAGAGGCTTGTTTGAGTTCCTTTGGGATCCCATTAGTCATTTGACGTCTAGGCCCTAGGCTTGGGTCATGAAATCGATCAAATCACATGATACTTCAAGATCATGCGTAGGATAGTTTGACGTCTAGGCCCTAGGCTTGGGTCATGAAATCGATCAAATCACATGATATTACATGAGACTCATTAAGAATATAACATCACAACATACACACATGAAACAGCGGATGTATAAAAGTCAAACAAGGTGGCAAGGTAAGTCTATAGGCCACCTCACCCACTCTCTCTAGAATCTTATAAGGACCAATAAATTAAGGGGTGACCTTGTCGCTTTTCCCAAACCACTGACATCCTTCATGGGCGAGATCCTCAACCAAACCTGATTACCCTCCATAAACTCTAAGGGTCAAACACATTTGTCAACGTAACTCTTCTGATGACTCTAGGTTGTCAGTAAGTAATTCTGAATCAAATAAGCCTGATCTATGGCATCTCTCAGAATGTCCATGTCAAGGTTATCTACTGCAACAAAATCAAACCAACCTATGAGCTATCTATAACTGTGGCCTCACAAGGCCTCAAAAGAGCCATCTGGATGATGGATTGATAACTATTATTGCAACAAAACTCTGCCAAAGGAAACCGATGATCCTATCTAGCACCAAAGTAAATGACAGATGCTCTAGGCATATTCTCTAGCACCTAAATAGTCCTCTTAGATTGCTAATGTTACCCAAGTTACACCTGCTTTTAGAGGATAAAGCTATCATTATCAAGAAATAGAACCTAACCAAGGTTAAGGTCGAACCGACAGTGAATATATGGACTCAAGAGAATTTAATGATTGCAATTTGAGTAGTAAACCGAGTTACTTACCCAAAGGGGTGATTTTGCAATAATCAATGGAAAATAAAACTAATAGAAAAGAGAAGTCAATATGGAGAGAAACTAGGGTATTGTGTTCCCATGATTTTTCTTACTTAGTATCACTGAATAACCTAATTCTTCTCTAGTGTGTAGTATACAGGATGGTAAGTTAAGTTCATCAAGCCCTTTGATCAAAGATCAGACGTGAATTTCAATATGTGAATTGGCCTATATCTATAGTTTACATTACTAACCCTTACTTATTAGTCCCAATACAATCCCCCCTTGGCCTAGTTTGGTTGATTAGACAAGAATACATCAGTTGAATCCTATTAATTAATTTCTTTTCCAATTCATTAATACCTTGGTCCAGTCAGTAATACTAGATGGGTCCTATTGTTAGCCATGACTAGAAAACATGCAAAATGAAGAGAGTTAATTAATACATGTATGCACACTTTTCATGAATTATGAATTATTCGATTTTATCTTGTTAGTTCTTCGTGATTCCCACAACCCTAGTTGTGGATTTAGCTACTCGTACATTGTGTAGATGTAAGAATCATGATCTGCAAGAACATAAGTAAGCACTTACACAATTGAATTAAGAACAAGTAAATCCAACTTCAAACAGAATCACAAGATTAAAGAAGAAATTAAAGTACAAATGTTCTCAATGTTTTCTAATGTAATCTCATTATTTTCACTCTCTAATTATTGTGTTCTCTTAGTAATATGTGAAAACTTATGAAAAATAACCTAACACCTATTTATAATAAGTAAAATACAAGTGCTAAATATTATAGGATAACTGGTCGGCATGCCTCATAAAAGGAGTTTACAGGCCGTATTACATTCCACGACCCAAAATTAGGGTCTCGTAAAAAGCTGCTGTAAAATTGGGCTTCAAGTCTATGACACTCGTCTATGACTCGTAAAGTGGTTTACAACAACAACAACACCATTACCCACTTCTTCCAACCTAACTCCCAATCTAGTCAACCGATAGACCTGCCTAGGCACCTCTCTATCACCACCATCAACATGAGCTAGGCTACCTAGAGACACCCTACTCAAAGCATCTGCCACCACATTAGCCTTACTCGAATGATAATGAATACTTATATCAAAGTCATTAAGAAGTTCTAACCATCTCTATTGCCTCAAGTTAAGATCTTTTTGGGTGAAGACATATTGGAGACGCTTATGATCGGTGAACACATCAACATGCACCCCATACAAGTAATGATGCCAAATCTTTAATGCAAATACCATGGTAGCTACTTCAAGATCATGCGTAGGATAGTTCTTTTCATGCACCTTGAGTTGCCTAGAAGCATAGGCTATCACCTTACCATTTTGCATTAGAACACAACCCAATCCAACTCTAGAAGCATCACAATACACAATAAATCCCTCTAGCCCTTCTTGTAGTGACAAAATAGGAGCAGACACAAGCTTATCTTTCAATGTTTGGAAGCTTCTCTCACACTCATAGGTCCACATAAACTTAGCCTTCTTTTGAGTCAATTTAGTCATGGGAGAAGCAATAGAAGAAAACCCATTCACAAATCTCTAATAATAACCCGCTAAGCCCAAGAAGCTCCTAATATCCAATGGGGTCAATGCTCTAGGCCAATTTCTAATCACATCCATCTTTTTAGGATTCACCTTAATACCATTCGCCGACACCAAATACCCTAGGAAAGCAACCTCCTTCAAGAAAAATTCACACTTTTCATATTTGGCATATAACTTCTCTTCCCTCAATCTTTGCAAAGCAACCCTCAAATGAGCCTTATGTTCCTCCTCACCACGAGAATAAATCAAAATATCATTAATGAATACCATAACAAATGAATCAAAGTAGAGTTTGAAGACCCTATTCATAAGGCCCATGAAGATAGCCGGTGCATTGGTCAACCAAAAAGATATCACAACAAACTTAAAGTGCCTATACCTAGTCCCAAAGGCTATTTTGGGAATATCACACTCCCTCACCTTCACTTGATGATACCCGGACCAAAGATCAATCTTAGAGAAATGGTTAGCCCCTTGCAATTGGTCAAACAAATCATCAATCCTTGGAAGAGGATACCTATTATTGATAGTGACCATATTATATTGCCGATAGTCAATACACATTCTAAGGGACACTCTTTCTTTTTCACAAATAACACCGGTGCACCCCAACATGATTTGCTTGGCCTAATAAATCTCTTCTCCAATAAGTCCCTCACTTGTTCCTTCAACTCCTTCATCTCTATCGAGGCCATATGATAACTGGAAATAGAGATGGGTTACATATTAGGAAGAAGATCTATTCCAAAATTGGCTTCCCTTTCAGGAGGAACACCGGGAAGGTTATTCGGAAAGACATTAAGGAACTCATTTACAACCGAAAATAACTCTATGGGAAGGACCTTGGACTTCACATCCCTAACCCTCACAAGATGGTAAAGACATCCCTTATAGATTAACTCATGGGCTTTAATAGAAGAGATGCACCTACCCTTGACCATCATATCTTGACTGTTTCACTCAAGGATGGGTTCATTATGGAATTGAAACTTGAACCTATGGGTTCTACAATCAATAGAGGCATAGTATGAATGCAACCAATCCATCCCAAGAATGACATCAAAATCAACCATACCTAACTCAACAAGATCACAAGGCAATATTTTACGCAAGATGCAAATGAGACAATCTCTATAAACCTTCCTAGCAATAATAGATATACCAATAGGAGTAGAACCTCATATAATTCACATAATAACTTAGGGTCAACATGGAACTTTTTGGCAATAAAAGGGGTAACAAATAAAAGAGTGGCACCCGAATCAATCAATGCATATGTATCAAAATCAAAGATTTTCAACATACTGGTGATGATATCGAGAACCTTCTCAACCCCTTGCCTTCCATGTAGAGAAAAATCAATTGTACCTTAGGGCACCATCTTGTTGGCTACCTCTTCCCAAAGGAACCACATTAGCACCTTATGGATAAACCTCCTTACCCTTATTTCAATTTTGAGGGCAATCCAACACCTTATCTTCTATTGCCTCCCTTGTGACTTAGTTGACATTATGTAAGGCTAATATTGTGATGATGTTTTGAGTAGGGTACTTTGATAGGTCCGGGAGTTGCTACCTCTTGTGTGATTGCTTTCTGCTAAAAGAGTTCATGTATGTGTCCTAGATGGTTGCGCGAGTCTATAGTGACTACAAGAGATCCATAAGGGTTGCCTATGTTATTGTTGCATAGAGTCTTGTCTTGCAATCTTTGTTGGACTTAGCTTGATAGGTTGGAGGTCTTGGGGTAGTTTGGACTACTTACATAGCATGCTTTTAGTAAATGTAGGACCCATAGGGTTGTAATATGATGGGTAGCGATGGTCGATCTATTTGGTAAACTATAATGGCTTAGTCACTTCTCTAAGGTTGATTTGAGGTTGGGTTTTTTTTCCCCAAGTGTGGATGAGTGTAGGTGATATCCCTTAGTGTCCTCTCGAATTAGGAAGAAGTATTTCGAATATTGGTGGAGTTGTTGGTTGACTTATACATCAATTTTGTTTATAGGTCTCATGAATAGGGTCTTAAAACACTACCTTGGTATGTTGGGATGGCCTTTAGTGGTGGAGTATTCATTTAGTTTGAGCTTGTGAACCATTTAGGGGTGGTGTTACAAGTCTTCGAAGATGAGAGGTTGTTTGCTAATTATGATAGTTATAAGTTGAAGGTAACAAGAAGGTTGTTAGAACTCCTTAAGGGTTATGACATAAGTGTGCATTATTTTCGCCTATAAGGCTAATGTGGTGGTCAATGCTCTAAGTAGCATGCCGATGGGTAACCTATTATTGTAGTAAGGGTGGTAAGAGATGATAAGTGGAGTCCATCGGTTGGGTAGATAGGGAGTTAGGTTGAAGGAAGTTCAGGGTGGTAGTATAGTGTTCTTGATAGTTCCAAATCTTCATGGGTTAAGAAGCCTAAAGTTGGCAAAGCCTTAATTTCTGCCTTATTAGAGTTAGAAGTTTTGGGTGAGAGAATGATAGAGTGGAGGTTGTCTCACAAGAGGGAGATGGTGGTTATAATACCAAGTGGGTTTGGTGTATTTAATGTTGATAATTGAGTTGAGGGTTGTGAGTCCTTATAAAGTGTAGAGGGAGATTGGTAAGATTGCATAAGTTTGGGAATTGCCTATGGTAGGGGGTATGGTCTATCCAGTTTGTCATGCTTCTAGGTGCCTCAAGTGCAATAGAACCTTTTGAAGTTGTGAGTGAGGTGGAGGATAAGTTGGCTTAGGAGAAGGTCACAGTGGTGGTGTCGGATGGATTAGTGGAGAAGTTGATTAATGAGGATGTGGCGTTTATTAAGGCCCTCTGGAAAGGATCATCAAGTCAAAGGTGTCTCCAAGGAAGCCAAGGTGGTCTTATGGGAGCGATATTCATACCCCATTCACTCTAATCAAGCCTAAGATAACGACTAAATTCTTCATGTGATTCCAAGTCTTATGTTTTAGCCCCCATGTCATTCATATGCATTTATGTTTAAGTTGGCAAGTTTATGATGATTTTTCACTTCTGTTGAGATTTTGAAAATTGTGTTTTAAATGTAATGTTCCATTCTTGTTGGGGGCTGACTTTTTTATAATCATCTTGTCTTGTACGTCTCTTTTACATTCAGGGATGAATATACCCAAGGGGGAGATATTGAATCGACCCTAGAAAGTGCCCGAACATGTGCTTCAAAATGCCAGAATTTTAAATTCCATATATCTCAAAATCTATTCATTATTTTAGAAATCCGACTTCATATTCTTGTTCATAGGATCAAAATTAGGGGGAAAAGGGTCTAACCCTGATTTAAGAGCGAAAGATTAGCAATTATAATTTTTCAAGGTGCAAATTCCAGAGAAGATTCTGTGACCCCCACGCGACGCGCACCAGTGTAAAAAGGTGCCTGTTTTTTTAGTTCAGTCCAAGACTTCTATGTTTTGGGCCTAAGCATTCCCAAACATGTTTTTACCTACACTTATCCTTATTTCACCCTAATATCATCCTAAACATTTCCTAATACTCACTCAAACACTTAGCCAATTTTTACTCCCAAATTCAAGACTCAAACCCTCATTCGGAACTAATGATTTCCTTCAAGGTTTTTCTTTAAGCATCAAGTCCCCATATCCAATCTTCATCAAGTTCATCTTCAAGCTAAGGTATGTGGTTTCTTTCATAGGTTCCTTTCACCCATGATACTCAAGCTTTCTTTTACTCAAATTCCATGATTTAAAGTTGATTTACAACTAGGTCTTGCTTATTATAAAATTCACCGCACACTATGTTAAAGATATGTGAAATTATGACTATTTTCCTATGATTTGAGCTATAAATCTTTGATCTTTTGTAACATTTTGAGGAGGGGTTTTGATGTAGGTTTTTTTAGGGTGTCATAAGGTGTTGATTGATAGTTTTACAATGGATTTTCTTGCATGATTTCATCTATATATTTCATGGTTTTATGCTATCATTACACACCCTCTAAGTGTTTGAAACAAATGTCAGAATATGGTTTCTTGAGGAGTTGAAGGTACAAAGCATGAGACATAATATGATTGACTATAGGATGATGAAATGAGCTTATGTATATGACATAAAGTGTTGCATTTGACCATACCCGATTCGGGGGGACAAGAGCCTGGGTAATCGAGGTGGGAATTTGAACTCATCAACCGAGGTAGGGGTTTGCACTCATCAACCATAAGAGGTGTTTGTACTTTGCCACCGTGGTGATAAGATGTGATTATCATCAACCATGTGAGGGGTTTGTAACACACCACCAGGATGATGGGGTAAAACCATCATCAACCAACCGAGGGGTTTGTACCTTGGAAATCTTGCTTGGTCTCTTCTACGTATATGATATCCTATATGAGCATGAACTACTTAAGCATGTTTTACTTATGCATTGATCATAAATGCGATATTGTTATATTATGCCTCTTGCCCATTGTTACGGAATGAAGCATGTTTTACTTCACGCATCATTCATACATGTCATATTGTTATTATGCTATTCATTGCTTATTATTATTATTATTATGTATTTTGACTATGATGCCTATCTCTTGTTGCATTGTATCCTACATACTTAGTACACTCAAACGTACAAATGCACACTCTTGCCTACATGATATCACCATGTAGGATCGAAGCCCAAGTTGATCATCCTTCTCCTCCACATGGCTAGTTCAGTACTTCTCAAGCTAGTTAGTGAGTCCTCCACTTCCGGGACCTTCGTATACGTTTATACTATTATGTACTGAAACACTCTCTTTACTTTCTATTTTGACTATGAGGGTGAGCCCGGTTGCTTTGTCTTGGCCCCTGCTCTTATCTATGTAGTAGTGGTGTTGTTGGACATGCTATGTATCTATGTTATGAGCTTTGACTCTTTTGTCTCTTGGTTTTGATATTATTCAAACTTTCCCCTTAGCCCCTTGCCCTTGTTTTGTAAACTTTTACATGTTACTTATGTAATTAATCTCTCTTCCTTAGTCTCAATTCCCCTTGTTTCTATTTCTCATGTTGTTATACATTGCTTTGATGACCAACGATATGTAATGATATGCTATGAGGCTTGTTTGGGGTTCCTTCAAGTGCCCTATTTGCTGGTCACATCTAGGCCCTAGGTTTGGGTCGTGACAGTTGTGGTGCACAACATAACCATGAACAAGACTCTAATCAACATGGTGTGTTGGGCACCGAGGATATAACAACCTAGTGCTCTAATACTAAGTTTTTCACGACCCAAGCCTAGGGCCTAGACGTGACATGGAGCAAGGGGAACCCGAAGGGACCTCAAGCGATCCTCTTAGAACATCTTTACACATCTTTGGTCGCGGAAGCAACAAAATAAGCATCAACAGATAATGGGACAACCGAGGCTAAGGGTATATAACACCCCACATCTTATAATACTAGTACTATGCATATGAAACATGATAAGACTTTTGAAAATTAGCGCCAATTTTTAAAAGTGCTTGAATCTCATATTAGAGGGCGATAACACTGAAGTGAGTTGAGTGTCAATAAGTTTTAAGTCAAATTGAGGAGATCACGACCTTAAATGGAGTGAGAGAAGTGAGGTACTTGTAGGACTTAGAAAGCTAGCAGGTGAGTCACCTACTTGCTAGCTAAAAAGAGATGAGGCCCGACATCGAATTTGTCCAAGTTCAATTATGAATAAAGTATGTGTTAAGAGTGTCATTTTAGCCCATATTTTAGCATCATAAATGTACTACACTAACAGTCCAAGATAAAGAATAAAAGGGCCCAAGTACATCACAACCAACTTGACTAATTGGGCCCAAGCTAAGTGAAGAGAAAGGGGAAAAATGGGCAGCCAAAGCCCATCAACCTTGAGACCCATTTAGGCCTATGTGTGAGGGCCAAGTTGCTGCATCACTAGGTTATTAATATGTGGTCAAAAACTCAAGAGAAAGTTGGCTAAAGTGACTATTTAAAAGGGCTCAAGAAACAGCCCTTAAATCATTTCACTTGGAAACAATTTTTAGCTTTCCTAAAGACTTTTTTTCTCTCTTTACTTCACTTCACAAGGCAGCCATTACAACCCTCTAGGGTTCTTGGAGAAGTCCTACATCTTGAAGGTAATGTTAAGTAAGTTTACTTATGTGTTTAGTATGATTTTCTTATGGGAAACAAGAGACTATGTTGGTTAGGTATATGCTGAAACTTTTGGACAACATATGTT
>DF357715.1:150157-161237 GCA_000787875.1 Solanum virginianum | reverse complement strand
CCAAATGCCAAGATGTGTGCACATGCACGAAGGAAAAGATTTAGAAGATGTGATGATGTATCGACAATTGGTAGGTAGTCTAATTTATTTAACATAGACTCGACTTGATATTTCTTTTTTTGCAGTTGGTGTGATGAGTCGCTACATGCACAATCCAAAGAAGCACCATATGGAGGTTTTCGGCGACTACTAAGATATGTAAAAAGTATAATTGATTATGGTCTTTTGTACAAGAAAGGTGAAGAATACAAGTTGGTCGGTTACGACGACTCTGACTTTGTAGGAGATCATGATACTCGTCATTCAACTACTGGCTTTATGTTTAATCTAGGAGCTACAGTGATTTCTTGTTGTAGCAAAAGGCAGCCAATGGTATCATTATCAACAACAGAAGCAAAGTATCGGACAATAGTAGTTAGAGCTCAAGAAAGTACATGGCTTATGCATTTGATGGAGGATTTATATCAAACAGTTGGCTATGCAGTTCCTGCGTACTATGACAATCAATAACATATATATATATATATATATATATATATATATATATATATATATATATATACACACACACACACACACACACACTAGTTTCTGGACATGTGCCTTGCACGTGTATCCCATGTAAATTTTTATAAATCTATTAGAACTATTAAAATTTTGTGAAAACATGCATGATTTGAGCTTTGGTTAGTATTTAACTAACTTCCAATGAAGTCGCACATGACTAATTCTAATTTGAGTCCAAATAAAAAATTTAAAACAATCAAAAATTTATGAAAAACTAAATTAAATAAGTCTAGTAACGAGAAAACAAAAAAAATAGAGAAGAAAAAATTTCACCATACATATCATTAATAAGACTTTAATCATAACAATATATGGAAAAAAAGAAATATATAGAATCAATACATAATTTTTCTGTTCTTGTCGATATCTTCTCTCCAACCAAGTAAAATTCAAGAATCTTCTACATCACGAACTAAAGCATAAAACAAATAATACAATAGTGTTAAGTGCTTCATTATTTTTACTATAGAATGCAAAGGATGTCCTAGGTGAGAGTCCTATGAAACAAAAAAGATGAATTATATAGAGAAAATTGGGGAAATATCAAAAGATATCTTAAAGCTTAAATTAAATAGTGGGAGATTATGAAGAATACGTAAAGTATAAGAGTTATGAATATGAAGAGTAACAATTGAATAAATAATTAAATGTTCCCATTTTTAGTAATATGTAATATAAGATATTATATATATATATATATATATATATATATATATATATATATAAAAAGAGGATGTTATTTTATAATAACAAAATAAAAAAATTTCATCTCAAAATAATCTTTTGAAAAATATATTATCAACTTTGCATCTTAGAAAAACAAGAAGAATAAATTTTCAAGTCCGGTGACGCGGCGCAACCACAAAGCAGGAATTCCTTTTAAATTATGTATTTACAAAATTACCATTACTAATTAATTTTCTTTTAAATTATATATTTACACAATTACCCTTCCTAATTAGAAAGACGGTCTTCCCCTCCTGAACGATACCCCCTCTTCATCCTCAACAAAATAGCAACGGTGTTTCCCCCTCTTCATGCTCAACCATTCGCAACATCCACTTCACCGACTCCTTCTAAATACCCTGTGCATCACGCTGAGGCATACCTACCATCTATATTTGGTATTGCGATAGAGAGGAAGACTCACAATTCCTATCTAAGAGGCCGGTATGGAAGCCTGGTCATAAATTACTCTAACCCTGGGAAAAAAATCCAAAAAATTGGTACTGACCAAAACGTTAGAAGAAAATTCCCTCAAAGAAATCTCGCCTTTAATTATTTTCTTAAAGAATGTTTGATAAAGATGAAGATGGATACTCACCAAATACAAAAAAGGAATTACCAATGCAGGCTTATACTTCCTCCATTGCTCCAGCAAGACATGTAAGAATGATCCAGGTAACCTGCATTCACGCTTGCCAACACTTTTGCTTTACTATTGTCCCATGAAAGTAAGTTCAAGTCGTACTTTAATATACTGAAACTGTTTCCTGTGGAGAGTTTGAACAAACTTTGTTTGTCATGTAAATATTATTTTTCTCGATTGAAGTATTTCTTGCCCTTTTATTGCAGTTCGACCTATTTTTTTCTCAGTGATATCTCATTATTTGATAAAAGAGAAAGATTATGCCAAATCATAATTATTGTGCTCGAATAGGAGAATATCTATTCAAGTTTTTGACTTCTCAAAATTTATACTCTAATGACTGCATAATAGGTGTTTACTAAATTGTTTAGCCTCCTATTGACATTGATGCCTTAACTGCCTATTCTAGATTGAAGGTTTTAGCATATATGGTGATATGCCGTGTTTCTTTCCCCCTTTGTAAAAAGTTTAAAGTAGTATTAAAGTTATACTGAATTGGACAGTTGGCTTTTCATATACAAATTTGTGAATTCATCAATTTCTTTAATTTATTTTCCCTGTTATTTTGCAACTTTTCAATCTATAGACTCCAAATCTTGCAAAAACGACTTTAAATTCATTATTAATCATTCCTAAAACTAAACATAAATGCTATCTCATAATTACTTTACCTATTGAGCGAATATGTAAATGTTAGCATTTCTGGTGGTTTTGTGGGCTTAGCTTGATCCATACTAGTTTCTTTTGTTCTCCTCTTAGTGTCTTTCCTTTTGCGCTGTTGTTTCTGCAAGGAACAGAGTATACACAAGGTGATGAAGAGTCTCATATAATAAATACATGAATATGATTACGATCAATAGTCTATTTTATTCATATTTTCCATCCGATTTAGTTTCCCTTTTGAACTATGCTAATTCTCATGAATCATGATCATATTCACTATTGTGTTATTATGACAGCAAAAAATACAGGAAGTGGTCAAAATGCTGAAGTGACCTAGATCTTGTACAGGTCTCTTTCCTCATTTATCTTAATTTTACAAGTAGTGCTACTTTTACCTTCAAGAAGGTAATATTATTTTCAAATACAAAGTTGCGATATCCATTACATGTGAATTGTGTTGTGTACCTTGAACGGTTGAGCAACCTATATAACATGAAGTTACATTATGGAGCTCTTTAATTAATGCTTACTTTTCAGTCTAAAAGTAAGATTACTGCTTCAAAACTGAGGAACAAGTGGCTAATATATGTGTGAGATACACTAAGTAGCTAAGTTACCACACTTTACTTTCTGTACCACATTCGTGTTGGATTCTGCAAAAAAAAAAACTTACTTTAAGAGAATTCTGTACACACCCATTCCCATTTTTAAAGAGTTTGTGCAACATAGCTATATAGTAACAAATGAAAATCTATCATTTCTCCCGTTCAAACCTTTGTTCTTTTTTAAGCTTGAAATGGCTAAACTGGACTGATCTTCAAATCATTTTGCGTAGTTGCAAAAGTTGTTGCTGCAACTAAATTTCTTATACTTCCTACAATAAAATGCTTATGTTTTGATTTCTACTTTTTGGGATAATACATGTGACGTCTTTTTGGATATAGTAAGAACAATGATTTTGGCAAAGGAATATAATATTCAACATGATTTAAAGGTTCAAGAAGAATAAGATTGATGATTTCAAACCGTGCCATGTAGCTTGAAACTTTCTGCTTAAAAGAACATGCTAGATGAAATATATTTTCAGCAAAGACACCCATCTGTCAACAGTGACCCTCTAATCAAATAGAAAATAATAAAGATGATGAATGTTGAAAGTTACCAGAGATTATTTCAAAGAAAGAAGCAAGTGTTCTGATAGACACTACAATAATAACATAATAAAGAGGCACCAATTCTCTCTGGCAAATAACACGAAACTTTGACTATGTATGCCACGACCCAAGTCAAGGGCCTAGACGTGACACGGTGATTGGGGAACCCGAAGGGACCCTAAACAAGCCTCTTAACATATCATGACACATCCTTGGTCATAGAAGAATTTGAACAACAACAAGAGCATAAACAAGGATAAGGGGCTAAGGGAAGTCTTTCATATCATAAAACGTCAAAAGAGTCAAAGCTCATAGCATCATTACATAACTTGTCCAATAATACTTCTACACTTAGATTTGAGCGGGGGCCAAGATAACTTTCCGAGCTCACCCTCACAGTCAAAAGCATACAAATAGGTAACAAGAGTCTTTAAATAATCATAAGAATAATAGATATCATCCCCGGAGTTGAGGACTCACCAAACTTGCTTTGAGAAGATAGTACTAGCCACAGGGAGGATGAGGATAATCCTGAGGAGCTCCGGTTCCTACATGGTAACATCATGCAGGCATAGATTATGTGTTAGTATGTTTGAATATACTAAATATGTAGGATGCAATGCAACAAGAGATGGGTAACATAATCAAAATACATAAGTATAGGCAATAGATAAGCATAGTAACAATATGGTATGTATGAACGATGCTTGAAGTAAAACATGCTTATATATAACATATTACATGTGAAGTAAGAGACCATCATTATAAAGTCCAAGGCCTACCACCCTCTTGGAAAGGCGATTGAGGTTGAAACGACCCCAAAAAGTGCCCGAAAACGTGCAATGAAATGCCCAGAATTTTAAATTCCATATATCTCAAAATTTGTCTGTTATTTCAAAAATCCAACTTCATATTCTTGTTTAGGGGTTCAAAATTAGTTGAAAAAGGGTCTAACCTTAATTTAAGAGCGAAAGATTAGCAATTATAAATTTTAAGTAACGATATTTTATTCATATTTTCCATCCGATCTCTAAAAAGAGGGGGACTTTTATGATTCAAAAACAACAAAAAATAAATGCTAACTAGATTACAGGAATGCTGGTGGGACACAAAAGTGTTCCATTTCAGTATATTTGTTTTAGTTCATCCAAAGTTTTTTAAGTGTTGGACTCAAGGTTCCCAAATGTGTTTTTACCTATACTTAGCCAAATTTCGCCCTCATATTAACCAAAACATTTCCCAAAACTCACTAAAAAGACGTAGCCATATTTTCACTCCTAAATTCAAGTCCCAAATCCTCTGCCCAAGCTAAGGTTCTCCTTCAAGGTTCTTCAAGCTTCAGGTCTGCATCTCTTATGTTCACCAATTTCATCTCTAAACTAAGGTATGTGGGTTTCTTTCATAGGTTCCTTTCACCCATGATGACTAAGCCTCCTTTTACTCAAATTGCATAATTTAGAGATGATTTACAAATGGGTCATGCATATTATGAAATTCACTGTACATTGTGCAATAAGCTATGTAATGTTGTGACTATTTTGCTATGTGTTGAACTATAAATCATAAATGTATTGTAAGATTTGAGGAGGGGTTTTGATGTGTATTGCTTGAGGGTGTTGCAAGGTGTTGATTGATGGTTTTACAATGAATTTTCTTGCATGATTTCATCTCTATATTTCATGATTTCATACTAGCATTACACACCCTCTACGTGTTTGATAAAATGTCCAAATGTGATTTCTTGAGGAGTTGAAGGTCAAAAGCATGAGATATGATATGAATGACAATATGATGATGAAATGAGCTTATGTATATGATGTACTCTATATAAAGTGTTGCATTAGACCATACCCAATCTGGAGGGATAAGAGCCCGGGTAACCAAGGTGGGGGTTTATACTGATCAACCATGTGAGGGGTTTGTACTTCGCAACTGTGGTGATAAGGTGTGATTATCATAAATCATATGAGAGGTTTGTACCATACAACCACCAAGGGGTTTGTACCTTGAATAGCTAGCTTGGTCTCTTTCACACATATGATATCCTATATGAGTATGAGTTACTTAAGGATGTTTTACTTAAGTATTGATCATACATGTCATATTGTTATATTATACCTATTACTTATTGTTATACATTTTGATTATGATGCCTACCTCTTGTTGCATTGCATCCTACATACTTAGTACGTTCAAATATACTAACGCTTATGTATTTTGATTATGATGCCCATATCTTGTTGCATTGCATCCTATATACTTAGTATATTTAAATGTACTAATGCATACTCTCGCCTACATGATATCACCATGTAGGAACCAAAGGAACCCAAGTTGATCATCCTCCTCCACGTGGCTAGTTCGTTGCTACTCAAGCTAGTTAGTGAGTCCTCCACTTCAACTCTTGTCTCTTCACTATGATATTGTGCAAGCTTTTCCCTTAGCCCCTCTGCCCTTATTCTTGCATTTTTATATTGTTTTCATATGCTTCCGCAAGCAACGATATGTAATGACAAGTTAAGAGGCTTGTTTGGGGTTACAACGGGTTCCCCATTTGTCGTGTCACATCTAAGCCCTAGGCTTGGGTGGTGACAAACTTGGTATCAGAGTACTAGGTTGATAGATCCTCGAATCCCAACACACCACATCGATTAGAGTCCTATTCATGGTTGTGAAGTGCGCCATGACTACGAGTCGGAGGCTGTGAGACATTTTAGAAAATGTTTTCTTTCTTCATTTTCTATGTCATCCTATAGAGTGGTAGTGAGTTTTCCTCCCCCCCTAACAATTGTTCTTTGCTATACTAGATTATGCTAAAAACTAGAGGAAGACATGCCCAAACTCCCGAGGAGCAACCTACCAATCATGAGCCTCGGGATGCTCTCACTATTCTTGCCCAAGTTGTGGTCAACCAAGTCAATGAAAGGGCCCAAGCCCCTCATGCTACTGCCACTAGGAGCTTGGGTAAGAGACTTCATAAGGATTAATCCTCTATAAGAGTTTATTGATGAGGTCTACAAAATCTTGAATATTATGGATGTTGGGCCGAATGAAAAAATGGAGTTTGCGGTGTACCAATTGATTGATGGTCACGCTCCAATAAGAAAGTGGTCGCTATCAGTAATTAACCTAACCGAGGTTAGGGTCCAATCCACAAGGAATACAGGGCTTGACTATAGTATTTCTTTACTAATCATTCCAAGTATCTATAACTACAATCTCTAAAAAGAGGGGGACTTTTATGATTCAAAAACAACAAAAAATAAATGCTAACTAGATTACAGGAAAATGCACAATTTTGAGAACAACTTGGGAATTGTGTTCCCCTTGGTTGATTGACTCAATTACCATAGATAACATACTTATGATTAGTGAATTGCATGCAGGACGGTAACTTAGGTTCTTCCAACCCTCTTGTGAAGGTGAAGGTCGAATTTCACCATGGCGCTTGGTCGGCTACCATGGAGTGCCAACTAACCATTACCTATTGTCCCAGTTAACCTCCCCTTGGTCAGGTTTGGTCGATTAGACGAGAAAACATCAACCGAATCCTGTCATCTACTTCCTTTTTTTCTATTTGTCACTACCTTTGTCGGGATCATGATAGTAGGCAGGCTTTGGTGTTGGCCATTACCAAACAACATTAAACATGAAGGGAAATAAATAATACATGCAAAACCCCTAAATATGCACAAAACCTAGGTCATCTCAAGTCAATTACCCATGGTTCCCACAACCCCAAGTTGTTGGTGCTTAGCTACTCATGGCTAAAGCAAAACACACAAAAATGCAAATAAGAGACATAGTTGAGAGTTTCACCAATAACAATGATGGAAATAAAAACCACAAGTTGCAAACCCACAAGCTTGATTGATCCACAATGCATACAAAGCAAGGTTTGTAGTTTCCCAAAATGAGTTTTTCAAGGAAGAACAAATAATCTACTCTAAATCCTAAGAAAAGCTTCAAAAAATATCCTTGAGTAATGTCTCTGGTCGAACTCCCTCAAAATAACCTAACTTAAGCTATTTACAGTGTGTAGAAACAACCCTAAAATTTATGCAGAAAAGACAGCTCGCATATAATAAATTTCACAGTTACGACTCATAGGATGACCTATGAGTCGTAGTTAGGGTCTTGTATTAGGATCTTGGCATCTTGGACTAAACTGGTACAACCCATAAGTACAAATCGTTTCTTGGGCTATGACTCATATATTGATCACGTAGTCTTAGTCTTCCATTTTTCGTCCAATATTTTGGCTCTCTGATTCTCACTACGAGTCCACCTGTATGAGTCATAGAGTGTATTATGACTCATGGGCTAGGCTCGTAGGAGTGACCTTCACTTGACAGATTTCTAATTTTTGGTCTCTGATTCCTGCTATGACATAACCAACGACTGGCAGTGTGAACTACGACTCGTAGGTAGGCTCGTATGGTCTATGCTTCAATAAAATCTGCAACTTTTCTTCAAAATCATGCCAACCTAACTTTTTTGCAAGATTGACACAAAAAAATATCAAAACACTAAAAGTCGCTTTAAGAACTCACAAAATCCTTTGTTTCAGGCACCAAATGTGTTGTATTTTGACAGCACATCAACACCCTCAACTTAAAATTGTTGCTTGTCCTCAAGCGAAGACTCAATCTATACAGACAAAGAGAAATATATAGCAACTAGACTAATGGCATACATATCAACTTCTCTAATTCAGGTACCCAACTACCATTTTCAAAACAAGATTATCAAACTATTTAGCAAATAGGAACATAATGAGATACCTAGCAATCCAACCATGATAAGCTAAGGAGCATCAACCTTCCACAATCACAGGCATAGTCATATGCTAATCAAGTAGTGCAAATGCCCTCACTAGAAAAAAGTCCCTTATACTCACTCAGGCACATTCAGAAATCAGGAACTGAGGAAGCATTCTTACTCTCACAATTGAAATTCATGCACAATGACTAACACCATAAGCTTGCCCCCATACTCATTTTTTGATTTAGTTTAAAAGCAGATTGGGATCACTTTCGGACTTATTGGCTTATAACATGAGCTCAGGAGGTTTGGTATGGTATTTTGGGCAAATTGTGACTAAAAGCTCTCCTTGAACCATGTTTACCAACACTTTTTGCTTTCATACTCCAACCCTTTCTGCTTTCATACTCAAACCCTTTCTCCAACTCCTCCCTTATTTCCCCTTTTTTATGCTTTTTCCCAGGTTTATTCTTTCGCTTTTTAGCTGTGCCTTCATTTTGAGCTCATTTTTGCTAATCTTTTCAACTCAAGGCACTTTTTTCTTTCTTTTTCTTCACCCAGTTCATGATTATTCATTTTCTTTCTTTTCACCTCAACTAACTACCTCATTTATGTTTCTTTACCATAATAAGGGTCACCCTCAACTAGAGTCATCAATATGGACTAGGCCCGTTGGGCCGGCCTGGCCTAACCTGTGATTTAACATGGCTGGGCTATGATTTATGTAGCCCATTTAAAAAATAGGCTTTTTAGCTCGGCCTGAATAAGCTTGTTGATTTGTGGGGCTTTTGCAATATGGTGGGCCGAATTAAAAAATAATTACAAATAAAAATAAAATAGATTTTTAAAGATAATAAGAGTCCAAACTTAAAGTTCAATAATTTTACTAAATCACCTTTTGGATATAGCAATTACAATATCTTCAAAAATATAACGAGCAAATAACTACTAGAAGTAATGATTAGGGTAAACTAAATATTAAGTTTGAAATTATTGTTTGATTTCATCAAGTGGACAAGTATTGTTGGATATCTTAAAATTGTATAGTGGACAAGTAAAGATGGACGGAGAAAGTAATAGTAACACTAATACTATGTAATATTGTCTTGTTGCTATTTATTTTAATATGCTTAAATTATAATTTAATTTAAAAATTTATTAAAAAAATATAAGAATAAAAATGTGGGGGCCCGGTAAGGCTTACGGCCCACGTACAAATAGGTTGGGCTACCTATTTTCTAGCCCATAAAAAGGGGCCAGCTCGGCTTGGCCTGTCAAATTCCAAAGCCCGTAAGGACTAGCACGGATAGGGTGGGTCGGCCCGTATTGACACCTCTACCCTCAACTTAGGCTTTTAGCCTAAAGTGAAGTACGCAATATCTATGCCTCAAACCAGGGCCACCAATGCAACCATCCTCAACTTAGGCTTTTAGCCTAAAGTGAAGTACGCAATATCTATGCCTCAAACCAGGGCCACCAATGCAACCATCCTCAACTTAGGCTTTTAGCCTCAATCAAGGTTCACATGTTCAAGGATAGATCAGGGCTAATATCAGGGTATTTCATCAAAGAAGGTGAGGTTAGCAAGGTGTCAAGAGAAAAATATGAGTACATGAGAAGCTAAAACATTTGGAACAAGGGATTCACTAGTTCATTTGGTAGGTCATTTAGGCAAAAGTAGGCTTACTATCAGAACAAAGGCCTAAGATCACTTCCAAATCAACCGATTCACCAAACCAATCTTAGAGTACTAGGACAAGTTCTGAGTCCATACAATGATACATGAATGCATCAAAATAAGCTTACAACAGACATGGCATTTGCATCCACAATCGAGTATAGACTGATAGGTCATGCTTTTTGTCTCAGCTTACCTTCAAAATATCCGACCAAACATAGCCATATACCCCAAAAATGTATGAATGCATCAATAATCACAACCTCAAAAATTTTGAGGGTACATAATTTTGCATCAAAATTTTAAAGAAAATTTAGAAGCTATATATATACCATAAGATAACATTACTATGCATTACTATACTTCCTAAAACATGCCGGTTCAACAGAAAATTAAACATCCACAAGGAAAAAGAAACACAGCAAGAAGAATTTACACATTATCTACACTACCTAAACATGCTAGTTCAACAGAAAATTAAACATCCAAAAGGAAAAAGAATCACAACAAGAAAATCTTGGGACCAAAAATAAGGGAAGTTATGGACTTGAGGCTACTCAAACTTCACCTTAATCCATAACTTTCACCACCCCACCAAAAGATGATACTTTGACCTCAAAGTAAAGAAAAAAATAAAAAGATGTAAGGGGAGTACCTTGGGTTGCCTGCCAGGAAGTACCTGGTTTAATGCTGCGGCACAATAAGAAACTATTGCATTCATGCCTCTTCAAGGTCCCAATCTTCCACTGTATTGACCTCCGCCAAGTCACCCATATACCTTTTTACCCTTTGTCCATTAACTTTGAAAGCTTTGTTGTCCCTACTCTCTAACTCGATAGCAACATGGCTAAAAAAGCGCATAACTCTGAAAGGCCCCATCTATTT
>DF357715.1:103392-136424 GCA_000787875.1 Solanum virginianum | reverse complement strand
ATATATATATATATATATATATATATATATATATATATAAACAATTTCCAGTACTTCTTGCACCCCACAAGGATCATTTCTATGCTATTTAAACACAAATTCATGGTTTTAAAACAATATAACGCTACTTACATATACCTCTCCAATTCGGTTCCTACTCCACAATTTACAATTCTCCTAAACATGCAATCTTTTCACAATTTTCTTTCAATTTAACATACATCAACACCCATACAACCTTTAATTTACACAAAACAAGATTAGAAACAAACATACCTTTTAAACCCCCTAATTGGACCCAAATCACCAAAGTCGTAAAACAAGGCGTTTTCTTGACCAACCAACACCTTCACGCCACTTAGAGGACTCAATATACCAAGCTTGTAGAGTCAAAATAATTGTAAAATTAAAATTTGTGAATTATTGGAGAAGTACTGTAGCAACCCGAGAGGGTGCTACAACTGGGAGTATATTTCTTGGCTTGAAATTTCTAAGTGTGGGGAACTTGATCTTCTTTTGAAGAAGTAAAGAGATAACATGTAGAATAAAAAAAAATTGGTTTCCTTGTGAGGCTAAGCCGAGAGCTCTTGGAGTTCTTGGTCTTGGTTTGTGATATTTTTCTAAGTGGAAATTGTTGGAAGATTGAAGAGATCATATGTATTTATCCACATACACATCTTGTCCCCACTTGGACACTTGCACCAATTAGGACATAACAACTTTCAAGGTGGGGAAAATTCTATTTCCTCCAAGAACCACAACTTATAAAAATTTTCACTTTAGCCCCCAAACTTTTCCTACGTGAGCCAATTAAGGGCATGAAAAGATACAGTTAAGGACATATGAATTCTAACAACCCAAGCTTTGAAAATTCTACTTGAGTCCCCGACTTTTCAAAAATATCACTTTAGTCTCGAATTTTCCAAGAATACCACATTAGTCCCAAGTTTCATAATGATTCCAATATACCAAAATACGGGTTCTAACAGATAGTTTAAATATGATGAATGTATGTATACAATATAAGGTATACACTATAAGAATTTCTTTATTTCTGATTGTATAAGTGTATATTTGATTCCATTGTGTATAGTTTGTATAAATATATAAACTTGTGTATCAAATTAATAAAGGTTATTCTAATGGGATGAATGCATGTATAAAGTATAAAAATATACATATGGGACATTCACTAAGTTGAACAGTATAAAATATATTTATATACATTATAACAATTACAATATCTAATGGGATGAATGCATGTATAAAGTATAAAATTATACATATAAATATATAAACTTGTGTATCAAATTAATAAATGTTATTCTAATGGAATGAATGCATGTATAAAGTATAAAAATATACATATGGGACATTCACTAAGTTGAAGAGTATAAAATATATTTATATACATTATAACAATTACAATATCTAATGGGATGAATGCGTGTATAAAGTATAAAATTATACATATGTGGCATTCACTAAGTTGATCAGTATAAAATAAATTAATATACATTATAACAATTACACTAACTAGATGTACAACAAACAACTATGCCTAACTGATAACAGATAATGTTAATTTCTGTAAAGTGAGATGTTGTGCCTACTGCATATGCAATCAAAAGGTATACACCAACAACACATGTACATCCCATAAATTAAGATTGTATAACAGATACTATCTGTGTATCAAATTTAAAGAAATTCACTCCAATAGGTGAATACATGTATAATAATTAATATTATACATATGATACATTCACAAAGTGCATTATGACAAGAACATTATACAATCATGTAAAAATAAATTGTAACACCCGGATGATTAATTCACAATTAAGTATTATATGTATATAAGCAATGTATAAAGGGATTGAAATTCCAGAAATCTGATTTACATGTATAAAAATTTTTTTGCAATTTTTTTGGGAAATTTTTGTGACACAAACATATATTATACATGTTCACTGAAGTCATATATTACTCAAAATATAAAAAATACCTTAATTTCTTCCATGTCCTTATCGCGAGATTTGTCAAAATCAGGATTATCTTTTTCTTCAGGATCAACATTAATGGCAGAAGTTTCACCCCCCTTTCTCTTCTTCGTTGAACCCATTGTAAATGGAATCGGATCATTCTGAATTTTGCATCTTCTTTCTTCAATACCCCTATCTTTCGCAATAGACCCTATAATATCTTCAATTACTTGAGTTAAACCCAATAAAAACGAAGGAGAATCTTCGATAACTTTAACATGCAAATTTATATACCTCTGGTTATTCTCTTGCATTGAGAATCTTCAACCATAGTGTTTGAATTTGCAACTGTAAAACAGAGTTTGTATAAAAAGAGAAAAATTAAAATATTTTGTCAAAAAAATCAAACGTGCCGCCAAAACTAATCGAAATGGAATTAGGGGGAGTTTAAAAAATAAAAAATTCAAATCACTTACCGGTTGATTAAGATAATTTTTGAGAAATTGTAGGGAGTGATTTAAGGAGAGAAATATGGACGTTTAAGAAAGGAGATCGCATGTTGTGTTGTATATTTGGAGAGAGAAAGACGTTTGGAATGTGAAGTGTTTTATACAAAGGGATATGAGACCCACAAAATCTTATAGCCAAAAAAATATAATAAAATAACTATATAACATAATAATTAAAAACTATGGTGGGGTTTTGATATTTAGTAGTAGAGGTATGTTCAGTCCTGTAATTTTTTGATTTTAATATTAGCGAGACAAAATTTTAATAGTACGAAAATACAAAATATAAAGAAATATATTAATATAAATATTTTGCTTTAAAATAGTACAAACTTAATTTTCCTCGATTTTCAATTTAAATTGATAGAAAAGTAAAATATTAAACTAAACTAGTAGCAGTTAAATGTTTCTGATGGAAGTGAAAGTGGTGTATGTTTGGATTATTTTTTACACTTTCGTTCCGCTGCACCCTCAGCTAACGACTACACATACCTCCCACCTTGCTCATTACACATGTCAACCACAACACCACCGTCACCGCCACAGCCACGGCCACGGCCACTGGCACCACTTCCGTCCCATTCCTCAAATAAATTGCGTAATTCCACTTCTATCCGATCTTTCAAGCGTAAGGATTTTTCCATTCGATGTGAATTCGAGAATAGTCAAAGGTGGACGGTTGGTTGTGTTTCCGGTACTGATCCAATTCATATCATTCTAAAACCTCCTTCAATTCCAATGGCTTCAGCTGCTGTTTTGGGTTCTGCTGTGAAGAATTCTAAGAGAGTTTGCCTATTCTATTGCCACGAAATGAAGGATCTTGCTGAGAGAATTGCTTCCCAGTCTGACGCCATTGAGCTTCGTAGCATCACTTGGAGGTATGGTTTTCGCCCAACTTCTTTCTTTTTTATAAATTTTATATTTATACTTGAAGTTGGTGCACCCTCTTCTCAAATATTTGACATTGTTATTTTATATAACCTTACAAATTTTTAGAATTTAAATATATTTATATTTGACAATTTTAATTAGTGTTATCACGTTTTTCTCTTTCAAATTTGATGGGGCGCTGAGTTCAGCATATTCTTTGGACGTGTATATTCAACTAGTGATTGTTGAAGATACACCGAGTCCATGGATGGAAATTGCATAATAAAACGCTATAACAAAGTTTAAAATTTAATGGCATGGGACGTTTATGATGTCCCAAGATTGCAAGTGATTGGAAGGAACGAGTAACTTGTAAAGACCAGAAGAAAAGGAGGGAATTTACCAGCATTTATTAAGGGATCTGTACTGAACCATAACTTTTAACAATTTCGGTAGTTCGTTATTCCAATGTATGATATACGACTACAAAGTATAATAATGTGTCAGTTTGTCACATTAAATGGGGCAAAGGAAGTACAAAATGTGTTCTTAAGGATAGTTTTTGAAAACTGGAGTTTTGCCTGCTTACTATGAGATCAAAGTTCCTTCTTGGCACCTTCCTAAGTAGTAACATGCTTGGTAACATAATCTTCAACTAAAAGTTCTATTGGATATATTTCTTTTTCTGGACTTGGATAACAGATAAAAATGAGTGTGGAATTTATTGGATTTTCTGACCCTATTGCTGCATTGTTGAGGAAACCTAAATTCTTTCAGTAACAGTAACTCAAGTACTGTCTGTTGTAGAGTACTTTTCTGCAAAGTTTATTTTCTATTAAATAAATTCAGGACTTTTGACCTTTACCTTATCCCAAAATAAAAATTCAGGACTTTTGAAGATGGATTCCCCAACTTATTCATATCTAATGCTCATGGCATCCGTGGACAGCATGTAGCTTTCCTTGCTTCTTTTAGTTCTCCTGGAGTAATTTTTGAGCAATTATCCGTCATTTATGCGTTGCCAAAGCTCTTCGTCTCCTCATTCACACTTGTCCTTCCATTTTTCCCAACGGGCACATCTGAGCGTATGGAGGATGAAGGTGATGTTGCCACAGCTTTTACGCTTGCCAGGATTTTGTCAAACACCCCAGTTCCTCGAGGAGGACCAACTAGTTTAGTTATCTTTGATATCCATGCCTTGCAGGTGTTCACCAAATTCAAGTCTTTGCAAATAAAAAAATAATCCTGTTGTTTTCCCGTACTGTCATTTTCTAGCTTATATATCATCCTGTTGTAAAGCTGACAACTTTTGTTTACACATCTTTAATTACAGGAGAGATTCTACTTTGGAGACAATATACTACCATGCTTTGAGAGTGGGATCCCATTACTTTTAAATAGGCTACAACAACTCCCTGATTCTGACAGTGTAAGTTTCTTCAGTAATCTCAAAGACTAATTTTAGTCGCGATTAATCCCTGAAGCTTAGAAAATCTTGGGGAGGCACGTCGACTTGCTCAAGTTGTGCTTCAATATAGGCAAGGCGTGAAGCCATTCACACTCATTGCCATGAATTCTATCTTGAATCATGTGATCCTAAACAACACAATATAGGCAAGACACCAAGGCATTCACACTCATTGCCATGAATTCTATCTCGAATCAAGCAGTCCTAAACAACACTGAGATTCTTTTCCTTTTCTTTACTTTTATCCTGATATGAAATAGAACATAAACAAGTTAATCATATGTTTGACATTCTGTTGCGGAAATAACATTATTTTGCATTTTGATTTCCTTGTATTCCTCGCATAATCTGCTATTGAGGAATTCCAGTAAACTAACATGTTGATGAATTTTATAGCATATAAAAGCTGAAGGGATCGTGATGATATGGAAACAAATATCCTTCTCATCTCATTAAGCTAAATGCTTCTATCACTTCAGTTCAAACTCTGATGAGTAAATCTGGGTGTATATAACCTAGCATTCTTTGCTAAAAATGATTGTTGCTAGAATGAAGGCATTTTCGCTGGCGGATTTTGCTACCTCAAGGCTCAAGCTTAAAAACTGTTTCTTTTCCTTTTTTATGCTCAACTAATCCACTGGATATCTGCTACCTCCTGGTAGTGTAGATACTAGGTAACTTTGTCCATCAACATTTAAGACATATGGAAAGATCACCTTCATTTTTTCCTTTGCTGGGATTTCAACCCTGCTCTGCCATTGCCGTTTGAGCTTGATTGCCATTGGGACACCTCCATTGGTTTTGTAGGCTTCTTAAGAACTATTCTAATTTTGTTTCCAGTTCAGATTCCTCAAAGTGTTAACTCTCAGTCAGATATCATGTTTGGTGTACCTCCTTTGAACAGGAGCTTATAAATAGAATGAATTTGTATTAGCTCGGACTTCCAATACCTAGAGGCTATAGTTTTTCTTTCATACTCATGTTTAGATTCAGCAGTTTCAAAATTCAAGCATGAAATAGTTAGCAGTATATGTCCAGCATGCGATGTTAACTTCAATGAATTCCTTAGAGATGCCATTTATAATACTCTTGGTCCTAAAACTTTTAGTTCACATAATAACTGTGCTTATGACATTGCAGAAAGCGGTGCTTTCACTTACTTTATATGGTTGAACTAACGAAAGTGGTCACTAGTTAAATAATTATCTTGCTAACAATTGATCTCTATTGTTTTTTTTCATTAAAAAAAATTGAAATGTATTGTTTCTCTTTGTAGATATCTATAGCTTTTCCGGATGATGGGGCATGGAAACGTTTTCACAAGCAGCTTCAGCATTTTCCAATGGTATTCCTTCAGACCTAGTTTGGTGCTCAAAATAACTACCTCACAAAAACGACTAATACAAACACAAAAACAACAAATAATGACCACACAAGTAATAAAACACTACTACTCCTCTACCCTACTATACCCTATGACTAGATGACCACCTAACCTTACCTACCAATTAGCCTACTGCTCTAATTCGCGACCTCCTAACAGGAGCATCAGATAAAACCCATAAGCAGAATAAACTAGATATGACAAAAAGTAAAAGAACGGGAACAACAAAAAAATGACTAATAACCAAAAGCACATGACAATACGTAAATATGATACAATTAACACATAAACAACAAATAATGACAACACATGTTATAAAACACTACTACTCCTCTACCCTACTATACCTTATGACTAGATGACCACCTAACCTTACCAACCAATTAGCCTACTGCTCTAATTCGCGACCTCCTAACAGGAGCATCGGTACTCCTTTTCTGCACATGTCCAAACCATCGCCGTCTCGCTTTCCTCATCAACCATCGGAGCCACCGGCAAAGGAAATACTTCACAAAATGTCTTATGTGCATGTGATTTTTACATAAGGTTCACCTTTGTTGTAGCAACTTGGGAGGGTACTGCCCATGATAGTAAAGTGCTAGCTTCTCCCGAATGGTCTCATTCTTAACCTTGTCACTCCTGGTGTGACCAAACATCCATCTTATACTTAACGTTTTCCTTCTTGGGGATAGGTTGAGTAGCAAGCCTTATATCAAAGTTTGCTTCATCCCTCTTAATACTGAATTTGCACTCCAAGTATTCAGTTTTGGTCTTGCTCAATTTGAATCCTTTGGACTCCAAGGCGTGTCTCCATGCCTCCAACCTATCATTAACTTTAGTTCGAGTCTCATCAATCAGTACTATGTCATCTGCAAATAGCATATACCATGGTACCTCTTCCTGGATAGATCGCGTCTGGTCCTGCTCAATTTGAATCCTTTGGACTCCAAGGCGTGTCTCCAGGCCTCCAACCTATCATTAACTTTAGTTCGAGTCTCATCAATCAGTACTATGTCATCTGCAAATAGCATATACCATGGTACCTCTTCCTGGATAGATCGCGTCAGCTCATCCATCACCAAGGCAAACATGAAATCGAGTTTTGGCTCTATCGTACATGTCCTTAATTGCCCTGATATATGCCATTGGGACACCTTTCACCTCTAGACACCTCCATAAGACATCCCTTGGGACTTTGTCATATGCCTTCTCGAGACTAATGAATACCATATGAAGGTCCTTCTTTTCCAAAGTCTACTTGAATCTCATCTGGGCCTATCGCCCTCCCCTTCTTCATCCTACTAATAGCCCGTCTTACCTCCTCAACTCTAAACTGCTTGCAATAACCAAAATCACGATTGTTTTTGGAGTGTGCCAACTTACCCAGCTCAATATATCTATCTCCTTTTTCATTTAAGAGTTTATGAAAGTAAGCTTGCCACCTTAATTTAATGGAAGTGTCATCTACCAACACCTCGCCCTCCTCATCCTTGAAGCACTTCACTTGGTCCAAGTCACGAGCTTCCCTTTCTTTTACTTTAGCGAGCCACACCTCACCCTCTTCATCCTTGATGTACTTTTCTTAGTCCAAGGGTTGAGCTTTCATTTCTCTCTCTATAGCGAGCCTATACAATCTCTTATCCCCGCCATTATCACTTAGCTCCTCATAAAGGTGCTCAAACGCTGCTGACTTAGCAATCGTCACAACCATCTTTGCTTCTGACTTGGCCGTCTTATAGATTACCTTAAGCTTTTGAAATTCTTGTTTGACAATATTCATCTTGCTTTAACAACGTTCTTGCGTACTATAATACCAAATTTGTAAACCAAGTTCTACAGGTTAGTTTGGGATTTTGTTTTTCACCCAAAATTTCTCATTTCTCAAATGTTTTGACATATTTCATGGCATT
The DNA here is from genome assembly GCA_000787875.1 of Solanum virginianum. Lineage (NCBI taxonomy): Eukaryota > Viridiplantae > Streptophyta > Magnoliopsida > Solanales > Solanaceae > Solanum > Solanum virginianum. The sequence continues at coordinate 128,298 of DF357715.1, read as the reverse complement.
CAGATCTTTTAATATGCATGCCAATTTCTGTATGATTTGAATATCTGAAAAAGATGGTTGTCTTTATCCTGCAGTTTCTGGAACCACTGGAGCTGTGTTATAGATCTCTATGGGCTTGTGGTGATGGACCAATTGCAGATGGCAGTCTTCTTGATTTTCTAAGACAAGTTTCCACCTTTGGTCTGTCGATTGTGAGACTTGATATCCGGCAAGAGTCAGATAGACACTCTGATGTTCTAGATGCCATAACAAGGCACCTGGGTATTGGATCCTATAAAGAATGGTCTGAAGAGCAGAGACAGGAATGGCTCTTATCTGAACTAAGTGGCAAGCGTCCACTTTTTGGACCTGATCTCCCTAAAACTGATGAAATCGCTGATGTTTTGGATACCTTTCATGTCATCTCTGAACTTCCTGCCGATAGTTTCGGTGCTTATATAATATCGATGGCCACGGCACCCTCTGATGTGCTTGCCGTTGAGCTTTTGCAGCGTGAATGTCATGTAAAAAGTCCATTAAGGGTTGTTCCGTTGTTTGAAAAGCTTGCTGATCTGGAGTCTGCACCTGCTTCTGTTGCTCGGTTGTTCTCCATAGATTGGTACAAAAACCGTATCAATGGAAAACAAGAAGTTATGATTGGGTATTCTGATTCAGGTAAGGATGCTGGCCGACTATCTGCAGCCTGGCAATTGTACAAGGCCCAAGAGGAACTTGTAAAGGTGGCAAAAGAATTTGGAGTAAAGCTAACAATGTTCCATGGCCGAGGAGGGACTGTTGGACGGGGAGGGGGTCCCACCCACCTTGCTATTTTATCGCAACCCCCCGACACAATTCATGGCTCACTTCGTGTGACTGTTCAAGGTGAAGTTATTGAACAGTCATTTGGGGAGGAACACTTGTGCTTTAGAACTCTTCAACGTTTCACAGCAGCTACACTTGAGCATGGAATGAACCCTCCTGTGGCTCCGAAGCCAGATTGGCGTGCGCTATTGGATGAGATGTCCGTTATTGCTACAAAAGAGTATCGGTCTCTAGTGTTCCAGGATCCACGATTTGTTGAATACTTCCGCCTTGTAAGTATACTCAAGATACTTCAAAATTTGATTTGAACTGATACCTGTTGATGTATCATTTAAGAAGAGGTAAAAGAAGAAAGAACATTAGAAACAAAATATTCAAAGAGTTGAAGGGAACATGAATAATAGTTTTAAATAGGTGAAAGCAATTAGTTGTAATATAGAGTCAAAATAGACATGGATGGCATTTGCATTTAAGCCATTGACACTTATTTGCCTTCAGCCCTATGCCTGTGAAACTGAACTTCCTTTTTCTGTTTGTAAAAAATGCAGGCAACCCCAGAACTAGAATATGGTCGCATGAACATTGGAAGTCGCCCAGCGAAAAGGAAGCCAAGTGGTGGAATTGAATCTCTTCGAGCTATTCCATGGATCTTTGCATGGACTCAGACGAGGTTTCATCTCCCAGTCTGGCTTGGCTTTGGGGCCGCATTCAAACATGTTATTGAGAAGGATATAAGAAATCTGCAAATGCTCAAGGATATGTACAACGGTTGGCCTTTCTTTAGAGTGACACTTGACTTGCTTGAAATGGTTTTCGCCAAGGGTGACCCTGGTATTGCTGCATTGTACGATAAGCTTTTGGTGTCCGAAGATCTGTGGCCACTTGGAGAGCGCTTGAGAGCCAAATATGAAGAAACCAAGGGCTTTCTCCTTCAGGTATGGAAATTGATACTATTATTTTACCTGATCACCAAAAAGCTCGCATCTTTTGGATTCTTGAAATGTGTCTCTTCTAATCGCGCTGCTTGTCTTAGGTTGCCGGGCACAAGGATCTTTTGGAAGGAGATCCATACTTGAGGCAAAGGCTCAAACTTCGTGATTCTTACATTACGACCCTCAATGTTAGCCAAGCATACACACTGAAACGAATTCGCGATCCCAACTACAATGTGAAGGTCAGGCCACATCTAGACAAAGAGATTATGGAATCAAGCAAACCTGCTGCTGAGTTAGTGAAGCTGAATCCTACGAGTGAGTATGCTCCTGGCTTGGAAGATACCCTTATCTTGACAATGAAAGGTATTGCTGCTGGAATGCAGAACACTGGTTAAGGCTAAGGCTAAGGTTATTGTGTATTGTATTATAAGTGACGTTGTCTTTTAACTGTTTTTGTTAAAGAATAATGATAATGAGATGTTTTTGAAGGACACGAGTGTTTTGATTTCTGATTCAATCGTTCTCGAGTATGATGCATGGAGTGTTAAAAAAACTTGGAATCATCGGTTCTTAGCTTAAAAGATTGCGATGTGTGATCTGATGTTGAATTTGAACAGCTTATTAAATGGAACTTTTAACCAATCACCACTTAATAAAACCTTATGTTAGTGCCACATTTTATGTTATAGTTCTTGCAATATAATTTTCGTACAACTTTGTGAGCAAATTAAACTTTAAAGGTTGCTGGGCAGTAGAAGTCAGAAAATCTAATGCTTGGAAGAAAAAATCACTCTCAAGGATAAGAAATTTTATAACCTTACACTAACAAGAATAACTTATCTCGATACAAACGTAAATAAATGAAAAACAGGATAAGAAACTTAAGATGATCCTTCGACAGGATAAGAAACTTAAGATGATCGATGAAGCTGAGAGAGGGATCTAGTATATTGAAGAATTCAAGTTATAAACATTTGACTTCTTCCAATTGAGAGATGAACCAGTATAGGTGTTGTAGCTTATCTTTCAATCCAACGTCTTCGTCTCTGAAACAAGAAATATGGAGCGTGAGAGAAAGACATGCAGACTAGAATTTGGCATAAAAATGAAGGGCAGCCTGATACACTGAGTTCCCTGAGCATCCAGATAAGTACTGGACCACAAGGATCCATTGTACACAACCTAACCTTGCATTTCTGCAAGAGACTACTTCAATAGCTTGAACCTCTGACTATTCTGGTCACATGACAACAACTTTACGAGTTCTCTGCGACTAAACAGTTCTATACTAAGATGTAACATGAAAATTTGAACACATTTATTCAATCTAAGACTCCTTGTAATTTGAAATGAAAAAGGTTGTGGATGGGAGAGTGAAGTCGAAGCATACCTACTATTTTCATCAGAGGTTGATGGAAATCATAAAAACTAGAGCTAAGCTTGTGACTTATTTTCAATAATTGACAAGCCTTCCTCGATTGCTTGGACAAATGTTGCAATCTTGTAAGTGAAAAATCCGACCAGCATGGGTATCAACTCGAGTTGCATGAATCCATACTCTGGGACTAGGATCCTGGAAATAAATCAATTTGTAAGATCAGGTGATAAGGCAACTCTAATAATGCAAAAGCTTTAATACTTGCTCGATAACAACGAAAGAGAAGTCATTAAGGTATTTTTTGAATGCAAGTGTAGTAGGAAACGGGAAGTGCAGAAAAAAGTTTAACTAGACTGGATTTTTCGGTTTATATAAGGAGGAAAATGGCTAGAAAATGGGTTAGAACTATTCAACAGGGAAGGCTCTTCCCAGTTTGAGTCCTTCGAAGACTATAAAGAATTCAAAAGAAAGAACGAACTGGTTTATCCTGGTGTTAAACTTCTAAAAACGAACACGTGCAAGAAAAAACAAAAGCTTTTTGTTTCCCTTAACAGCAATTTTGTGGAAAAAGAACACATTTTCTAACTTAAAGGTAATGATTTTTACTATTCTCAACATTAAAGAACAAATTCCAGCTGTACAATAGGTACAACATACGAGATTTTCATATTGATAGAGTAGATTTTAAACATCGCTGCATATCTAACTGAATGATGTTGACGATAAGGAATTGAGTAACAATTTCACTATTGACTTTGGGAACTACAGCAAGATTTGAGTACAGCAACAACTAATGGAGAAACCAGGCTGATAACATCTCGAGTTAACTTTCCAACTCACTCGAATTCCTGTTCTTTCCTTACGAGGATAATGGCAAACTGCTAAGCTTACTAAACCAAAGGTGAGATCTACATCTTGAAAATGAGGTTAAGAAAGGAAACTGATACGTAAAATAACCCCAACTTCCCTGACCATTCAGAATGCAGATAAAATTATGCTACCAATAGTAGTTTTCAGAAAATAAATAAGAGGTTCTGAGAAGTTTGAATCGAGAAGAGAAGTCATTTAACAGTTAATATCGACACATTTTTGGTCAATGTTATAATAGAGGTAGATCTTACTCATTCCACCGGTTAAAAATCATGACCAAAGCAACAGGAACCAATAGTCTTGGCTGCCCAACAGCTCCCCTGCAAGTAAAAGTGTCTGGTAAGCTTACTAATCAAAGATCAAAACAGTGCGTTTTAGGGATATAGCTACTCCTTTTAGTCTCAAAAACAACAATATTTATCATACAAGTCTTTGGTTTCTATTTACGATTGTGGTTAATAACTTCCGATCTAGAATGATGAAACTGGCAATTTGCAAAGACCCAATCTCGTTGAGTGACCTTGACCTCGTACAACTCCAATTCAAGAATTACAGTATTGATTTAAATGTGACAAAGTGCTAATAGATGCTCCATAAACATTTTTCCAGAAAGAATTTGGACTGTAGGATTGTAGCGCACTAGAGCAGAATGCATGGGAAAATTGAGCTTCCTAATTTCCAACTGGCACCAGTCGTGTCGTTAAGCCAAGTGCCACGTATATGTACCACAAAAAACAAATGATGTTAAGGTTTGAGATAATACAAGAATGGCATAGAGGCAGCTATTATATGGATAAAGATAAACAATCAAAGGTGTACTTGATAAGTGCTCTGGATCCATCTGACTGCATAGAATCCACACTGTTTCCAAGCATACGCATGTACATCAAAGAACCAACCAACCCTGCACCGTAACTGCAATAATGAAAAATACAACAGTTCATTAACATCACAATTTTCTGCATGAGTGCAACATTGTCAGATTCAGAAAAACTAAAGATTCCTTACATTAAGTCTAAGAAAAAAGAAGCTAAAAATTTCCAGGTCCGACAGAGGACATTAAAAGAACACTAGCAGCTTAAGATATTCCAGTCAAAGAAAAATATCCATACACTTCACCAGTTATCACAAATGTCATTTTAAGAAGAAACAAGCAAATTAAGACTCTTTGTCTAGAGATTTTACCAAACTGACAACTTAAGGGACCAATATACTAATTGGAGGAACGGTTTATAATAAATAGGGGCCATGTCCCACTACGACAATAGTAAATCAAACACGAGTAAATCTAAAGTAGACACCTAAAGGAATTAAAGCATATAGCCATATAGAAAGTCCCTGTATTGGATTACCTTACTGCTATTTCAGGAGAATACGAGATATAAGCTGAAATTACACCGACACCACCAATCCCAACTGTGAGGAGCTGCAATTTATTCTTTAACTGGAAGGAAAAGAAAATGAAATAATCAAAATGGTGGACTGAAAACTCAACATATCTCAACAAAGAATGATTTATGTGGAGTAAACGCAAACAAGTACCTTAAGATACTGTTCCCTTGACTGAGCAGCCATAACCTTTGGATCCCCTTGAGGACGTTTTATTTCCCTGAACATTGCATCCTGTTAATTGAAAATTTCAGAACTTCAACTTACAGAAAGTATATTACTCTATCTTATTAGTGAGAGACAAGGTGAATAAAGAAGTACTCCCTCTGGTCCAAAATAAATGAATTTTTGGGGTGTGGTATACACCTTAAGAAAGTTAGTTAAGGACATTAATTAAAGGGTAATTTGTCAAGATTATCCTTTTCCTTCTTCCCAAACTCTTCTTATAGCTAGAGATAGTGGAGAAAACCATTAAAGAGGAGGGTAATTTTGGAAAATAATTACTAATACATCATTAGGCGTTGAAAAATTCATTCATTTTATACCATGGAGAAAGTGCCAGACATTCATTTATTTTGGACCGAAAGGAGTACTACAACCAAGTTTCAAGCAATGAACTAATCACAAGCTTCGATGACCTACACTGCCCCCAGTTGCAGCCTTAGCAGCTTTGTCCCACTTCTCCTGCTCACGCCGTGTTGGTGCTGGCCGCCATTTTTGAACACAATCCTGAAAATCAGTTTAGTTTTCAACTTGGTGGTAGAGAAGGCTAACGCTTAAAGTTACTGAAGGCGAGTGTTTTAAAGTTGCTACATACTTGAGTATTTTTGGCTTCCGGTTCTAGAACAGTTGCAGAAGGGGCTGTTAGTTCCTTGGTTAAGTCCACATCCAAACTACATTCTCCATAACCGACTAAATGTAAGGAGAAAACAGAATTTCTAAATCTCTAAAAAGAAAAGAAGATAAAATCACACCTGTCAAGACTCATGACTCTGTTTAAGCTAAGAAATCCTGATGTCTCTTCCTGTTAAAATATCAAATCACAAGAATATCGGCAACCATTAAAAAATGGTACTCCTTAAGCAACATGCATATATTTTCACCAACATATAATGTAACAGGCTAACAGCAACTTCTTATGTTCTTCATACACGAGTACTACACAGATAAAACACATTCCCGTGCAATTTACATGACCTCATTTCCTTTTTAGTTCATTCCAAAAAGAACGAGCTCTTTCTAAATTTGAAAATAATTTAACATAGCATGTTGCTTTACGCTTATGAGATGCTTGTATAGAGGCCCCATAAATGTTATGGCATAGTTAATATCACATGTTTCAAAAGGCTCACAAATGTTATGACATATTTAAGACCACATTTGAGACACACTCATTCCTTTCTTTAACTCCGTGCCCATTCAAATAAGTTCACAAAAAGAGTTACTAATTATAAAAAAGGGGAGGAAACCATTAAAATGACCAAGGTGGTTACTTGCCCATCATTAATACCATGATATACACCAATAAAGAGAAGCCTACCAATTCAAGAAAGATTTCATCTCAAAACTTACTCCCTCCATCCACTTTTTCTTGTCCACTATATTAAAAATACATGTCCACTTATACTTGTCGAGTTTGAAAAATCAAGAGTCACTTAGTTCCTAACTTATCCTAATTATATTAACTATAGTCACTTCCCCAATGCATTCCCAAACCTTAAGAGTGTAGCAAGTCACTACTGGACAAGTAAACATAGACAGAGAGACTATTAACTAAACTCAGAACAACACAGCAGAGAATAGAACCAACAATTCAAACGTCTCCTCAACAATTGGTAAAGGCATAATACATAAATATTGGTTTTAGTTGCCATTTATGCCCTCTAACTCTGAGTGTGCACAATTAGACACTTAAAATTGAAAGTAGATACAAATATCTGACGTGCCATAATACATGTAGGACATCACGTTGATGCTGCATAGAACAAGAATTGTTACATAGGACGTGTATCTTTACTTGTTCAATTCTATACAAGTTTAAGTGTCTACCTGTTCATACCTAGAGTTTAAGGGCATAATATCATATGAGGCAAGTTAAAAGGCACATGTATGTATTATGCAATTGGTAAAGGTAATTTCCCACAGCAGTTCAAATTCTAGAAAAGATAAAATCTTTTATGAAGAAAGCATGTCATAAGTTAAGAACTAGAACAGCTCAAATGATGAATGTATAGTGAGAGTCAATTGAGCTAAAGATTATACCTTTATAGAAGCAGGAGAAGGAGGGGCATTTTCCTGAGGATCCTGAATGTACTTCTTCATGCGACCCATAAATTCTTTATTCCATATAAAATCATCAGACGTGAGAGGATCCACATCCTCACCCCAGTACTTTCTGAGCTTAGTGGTGGTAGTGGGTGGGTCAGCATAGTCCCCAGTAGCCGCCACCCCCCTGGACAATTTCACAGGTTTCAGCTTGGATTGTGTTGGAATTGACGATGGGCTTGAATTATTTGAAGAATCTTGAGATATGGGTGTGGCTGTAGAGGTCACTGAGAGGCAACGGTAGTTCAGGACTGCCTATTTTTGTTCAATTTGGAGTGATGGGGTTGTGTTTCTTCATCTTATAGAACGGAAAAATAAATATCTTAGTGCCAATTGCTAGTAAATGATACGGGTGGACCTGGTTGCTGATAACGTTGCTTCCCTTTTGTTGTTTGGCCACATGAAAAAGTTTTGAGTGGATATTTGTGAAAAAGCTCTTCTAAAATGTACTACTTCTGTTTTAATTTGTTTGTGTAATTGATATAAAGTTTTAAAACATAAAACACAAGTTTTAATCTTGTGAACACATTTAGAGTGAGAAGATTAAGAACGGGATTGTTCGGAAAAAAGTGAAAGTGACTCCTATAGTGGATAAGATAAAGAAACAAGACTAAGATGATTTGGATATGTGCAGAAGAGTTAGGATGACGTCCCACTAAAGAAATGTAGAAGGCTGGTTGTAGGACAATGTGGAGGATTATAGATAGGCCGAAAAAGTATTGAAAAAAAGTAATTAAACAAGACATGGTACAGATTTATATTATCGAAGATATGACTTTAGATACAAATGAGTTAAAGGTTATGCATGGTAGAAAATTAGTAGGGTTGAAGGGTGTCTTGCTTGGGCTTGTTAGTGCTTGTTATAGTACCAGTCATACCCTAATTTCTTTTTCGTAGAATTTATACTATTTTATTTATTGTTAATTTGCTATGCTTTTCTATGGTTTTCTTCACATTTGAGTAGATGATCTTTTGAAAGCAATTTCTCTACCTCCGTGAGACAGTGATGATGTCTGCATACAATATCCTCCTCATAACCCACAATGAAATTTTATTTGATATGTTATTATTGTAATTTTTAATCTTATAATTTTAAATTACAGATATAATAAATGTACCAAAATGACTTTTAATCTTGTGAAACTAAATATGCTAGGTAGAAAGTTGTAATTAAAGAATACTAAGAAAAATGATCATTCTTTTTTAAATAAATCAAAAAATAGATCATATAAATTGAAACGGACAAAATAATATGTTTCTTTTAAAAAAATTATACTTTAAAGAGGGATAGACTTAATTTATTAGATTTAGGAACCGCTCATGCTTTCCAGATAGTTTATAGACACGAGCGTAAAATGACTATAAGAATTAACAACTACACGATTGTAAAATGATTATAAGAATTAACAACTTATCATTCATTTCGTCTAAATTTGTTTACCCTTTGTTTCACGAACTTTTTTGTATCTCTCATAAATATTTTCCTTTTAACTTTAATGAATGTTCGTGTTAAGTACATTTTTTTTGAGTCAAAATATATTAAAAGCAATATCTCCATTCATAAAGAAATAAAACAAATTGTAAAATGATTATAAGAATTAAGAACTTATCTGGCATTTCATCCAAATTCTTTTAAACTTCATTTTACAAACTTCCCAGCATCTTCCTTAAATATTTTTCGTTTAGGTTTGATATTTGCGTCAGATACATTTTTTTTTCAGTCAAAGATATATCGAAAATAGCGTCTCTATTAAAAAAAATTACATATATTTTATCTTTTTCGACACTTTAATTATCTGAATTTCATTTGAGGATCAATGATTGACAAATTCACTTGCCTCTATTCATTTAGCTTGATTGATTCACTAAGGTTTTAGCCATTTTAACTAATACCATTAACTGAATTCTTTCATCTATTTATATGAGTACTTTTTTTTAATTGATTTCAATAAAGGCTGAAAATATTAATTAAAATTTAACAATGTTATCAACATTTTATCTATATTATGACTACATATTTGGTAAAAATCAGTATTCATTTAGCTGGATATTCATTATATTCTTAAGTCAACTTACCTAATTATCTTTGTATTAATGGAACTTTAGTAAGTATCATGTAATACAACTGAAGGGATAGGAAATGTCTTATTAAAGTTCTCCTCTTTTATATGAGACGAACATTTGAGTCAAGAATCTTTCAAAAATAATGTTTATTTCTTTATAAAGTAGAAGTAAGATATACGTATAGTATGAAAATCAAATAGAATACAAGTGAAGAAAAATAATTGCTAATTTGGTGCACGAGTCCAACGATGGTCTATGGTAACCATATTAAGCAAGTTTGATGCGATGAACTCAACTCAGAAGAGAAACTTTTTCTTTAGATGATAAAGAATTTTGAATTTGAGACCTTCAACGTAAAAGTGCTAAGCTCAAACTACTTATCAGCCCGAAGGATCATTGAATTTTAAATATTATCACACAATACCATTTTAACTAACTTGCATCCAAATTTAGTAATATCTCATCTTCTTCAAATTTTGAATTCGTCTCCATTGAACCCATAAACATAGGTAAACAATCATTTAACAAACTCAAAATTCATGAGAAATCAACAATAGACTTGCCATATGATCGTATAAACTAAAAAGTTACAAATTACAAAACAAAATTCAAGCCTGAATATACCATACCTTCAAGAAAATCCCCAAAACAGAGACTCAAATAAACTCCAAAAAATTTCAAATCTTCTTCAATAAATTGAATTACTATTTCTTCAATCACAATTTACAATCTCTTTTGAACAAACCCATTTCCCATTAACCCAATCTTGATGAACTCTCAAATCACTTATCCCATAACCATATTCATCTTCACTCGATTCAAAATACACAAAATACGTACTTCCAATTTTACCAGTAATTCTTCCAACCCACCATCCATCATTGCCATAAGCATCAACTTGATCATTCAAATCAAACCCACTCACAGGAATCTCCGGCGGAACTGGCCGGAGTTCCGAGACGGTAACAAACTCCGTCAAGGGGCCGGAGTGGTCATCTTTCAGTAGGGTTTTGTACTGCACGATGTAGTCTTTCTTAAGGGGTTGACAAACAACAATTGCTTCATAATAAGAACCCAGAAATCCATCTTCTTTGCTTGCTACTTCAACAACATCGCCCCTTCGAAACTCCATCTACAAAGAAGAAAAGTTATGAAGAGAAAAAAGAAAATGATTTGGGGGTGATTTTCGAATGCCAAATAAAGATTTTCTTAAATATTTTTTGCGTGATTCTAGCAAGATTAGTTTTAAAAAATTTTGAATTTTTTTCTTTATTAATGATTTGGCATGAAAAATAAGTAGAATAATACTAACTATGATTGAAATTTGTCCACCTTTGCTTTAATTCAAACTTACAAATATTTTTAAAAAATCTTATTGTGAAATAATAAAAATCGAAAGATAAAAAATTATGGAGAAGATTAATTTTATGTTTATTTGTCGGTACAAGCTATTTATAGATCTCTTTGTGTACAAAAATAAATAATAAGAAAAGAGATCACAATGCTTGCAGGAAAAAAAGGCTTAAACTATGAAGTAATGCTCAACTAAAGTCAAAAAAACATTATAAAAAGAAATACACAAAACATTGAACTATCAGATTAACCTATTGGAACTTTATCAAGTACATTATTTCATTGATAACATGTAAACAACAACTAAGCAGATCAAAATCCTTTTCAGAAAAATGTAAACAAGAAGCTAAATTTTAATTTTTAAAAAAAAAAAAACTAAACAGAATTCTTGGTATAAATATACTTAGTCTAAAATATTTTATACCTCGCTCTTAAAAATACAAGGAATGTATAAGTAGAAAATAATTTATACCTACTTATTACTAGTAAAAATACTAGTCTAAATATGCTTATAATAAATCATTTATACCTTGTATAAATGGAAAAGGTTACACACCTTGCTCTTAAAAATACTTGAATAAATATACTTATAATGCAGTACTTTATATCTAGGTCCAAACAATACTTTATACATAGTTTAAAATACTTTATACCTTGATCCTAAAAATATAAAGTTTTAACTATACCTATAATATAATACTTTATACCTTTTTACTTCAGACTTATAATAAAACTAGTTACCGAATTACATGTATTGGCCCAATACTTATTCATAAAATTATTTTTAATAATATAATTAAATGTTATTCAATTATTTTATTAGATGTCAATAAATATTATCAATATTGATTGTAATTTAATGATTAAATGATTTTGAATTTTTACTCTAAAATAAATTATAACTTTTTTCCTAATTTCATTGGCAATATCATAAAATCACTAAGGAGTTGCTTTAAATAGATTAAGTTAAAAAATCTCCAAAATATTTTTATGGGTCCTTCAATTATAAAAATTAATTGTTAAGGATAATATTATAAAATCACTACACAGCTGCTTTAAAAAAATTAAATTAAAAAATTCTCAAAATATTTTTATGGGTCCCATTAATTTAAAATAATTGAACAGTTAAAGTAGCTAAAAAAATTATTTATGAGGGACAATAACTAATCAGAGCGATATAATGAAATTCCGGTTGAAGCTATTGAGAAAATTATTATGAAATCTTAAGTTGGAGCTACTGAAAAATTATTTATTAGGGGCAATATTATAAAATCATAATTGAAGCAAGCTGCTGTTTTAAGAAGATTAATAAAAAAATTACAAAATATTTTTATAAACCCCGCATAATGTATAAGATGAAGCACGTCAACAAAGAGGTATCTGCTTGCTGCCCCAACTCCCACTTATTAAATAAGAGAATACATTTTACCATTTAAATGTACTTGATAAAAAATACTATCAAATAATAATAGTAATATATTTTAAAAGATACTTAATATAAGATATTTGACATATACACTTTGCACTATCTATATAATTAAGTCTTAAGAAGAATCATACCATCTAATTTTTTTCAATAAGATATTTACATAGTAAAAATCACGTAAGATCTAGTTACATCATATTCTTACTCTTTTCCTAAATACAAAAATTTCTTAAAATTCAAAAATCGACCAGATACATAAGCCGTGATACATTTACTTAATAGAAGGAACATATGCGAGAGAAGAAAAGGAATATGTATCATAGAAAGGATAAAAATGTATCCGAAAGAAAAATGATGCATTTAAAAAAGGATAAAAATGTATACAAGACAGAGAAAAATGTATCTAAGAGGAGATAGGAATGTTTACGAGAAGAGAAAGGGATGTATTCAAGAGAATATTTTTGTAGTGATATTTTTAAATGATAGTAAAGTTCAGAGATATGATATCTAAAGTAGTATATTTGTGTAATTTTTTCTAAAATTTAAATGTATTTCTACGCCTTATCCCTAGTTCATATGTTTCAACTGTTTCAAAGTCGAGAAAATTAAAGAAAAAAATGGCCATTTATGTGTGCAGTAAGTTTGAAATAAGTCTTCAAAATTACATGCGAGTAGTTTATCCTTCAAATAAGTAGAAAAAAATGGCCATTTATGTGTGCAGTAAGTTTGAAATAAGTCTTCAAAATTACATGCGAGTAGTTTATCCTTCAAATAAGTCTATATTCATTTGACAGGAACCGTCAAAAAAAAAAAAAAAAAGAACAGAAACTAAAAAGAAAAATTCTATTAAATCCTAAAAGAGACCCCAAGAAGTGCACAAGACATCTCAAGTGAAAGGTACACTTTTTTCCAAGGAAATGAGATCTCTTGCTTCTTAGGTTTTGTATAGAAGAAATGACCTTTATTAGATCTAGTACATAAAAATGAAGATCTCTCGAAAGCGCTAGAAGACCATTTCTCCACACACTTTCTATTTGATTATAATATCAGTCAAAAAGAAAATGATTTAAAGAGGTATGTTTTCTGAAACTACAGTTACAAAATCAATTCACCTCTATTTTAGTGGCTACGCCTGCGCTGGTCTTGGTCTAGCATTGGTTTCAGATCCCTGTGATGAACAATATAATGGATGAAAGATAATTAGGAAAGGAAATTTGTATTGCTGAAGTTTAATTTAGTAGCAATTGGCGTCATGAACAGCATCTGAGATCAGCTTCATTTGGTTTTCACTAGTAAAATTGAAAAGCAAAATCACTTCAAATGGAAATGGATGCATAATAGGCACAAATAATTTATTACACTTCTATCAATAGTCCAGACAACATCTGTGGTACTGTTAGGGAACCAATATACTGAAAACAATAAAAGTTTGGACTTGCTTTTGCTAACAAGAAGCAATATCTGTTTTGCCTTTCTTTTGTTAAGAGCACTATTTCAGCCGAGCAATAAGGTGTGAGCAGCATATGCTTGGTCACTTCCAAATCCTAAAAGTGTGTAGTTTTAATGCAAGAATTGCAACAAAAGAATTCAGATAAATATATTTATCATAACCAAATGTCAAGAAAGATGTCCTTTTCGAACAAAGCAAGCGGTAATGAATGTAGGGATGATTTCCCGCATATCTGAGCTAGCTCTCCCAAGTGGACAAAGAGATGGATCAGACAATGTTCAAGAAGAAAAAATGTTTGACAAAGAATTGAAGTACTAACCTGGAAAATTGGAAGAAACTATCTGAGAAGAACAAACTAGATTTAACGGAAAACTGAAGTAGCTGACCTGAAAATTGAAAGTACAATTAAAGACAAACAAATGAAGAAGAAACATAAGAAAAAACGATAAGGGAAGGGCAAGAAAGCTCTTCTCTGTGTTGGCGCAAAAATGTTCTGGATGCAGGCATGAAAGGCGTATCAGTGGAACATAAACTTAGTGGTGGCTGATGGCGTGAAATAAGCAAAGAAAAATATGTCAAAAGGGAATACCAATGTTACCGTTGGTTGTACCATCAAGTTTCACTTATTATATGTCGTCTGCAAGTAGAAAGACCAAAAGAAAGACCAAAATCATCTTTTAAGACTGTCCATCTCCTCTTACAGGGAAAAACATAAATATCAGAATAAGCAGAATAGGCTCATAAACCTTAACAGAAGTGTTGAGCCAGTGTAAACCAAAGTCCACTAGGCAGCAGAATCATTGCTGAACAAGCAGTTGTTCCAACGTCTAATAGCTCACTGATGGAATATTTGCCTGTTCAACAATGGTTGTGCTGTGAAGGTTACTATAGTTTAGCTTATGGTAGATCCAGTGGTCACTCTCTCAAAATTCTGCAGCGAAAAAGATTAATCAGTCATGTAATAAATAGATAAGTAGATTTTGTCCAAAGAGGAAAACGTTGTCAGTAAAATAAGCAGTGATATGAAGCGACAAAATGCTGACGGGTATAGGAAGTGACCATGGATGGTTCTCAAAGCCATTGGTTTACATGGAGTCGAGGCTGTGACAAAGGGCGTAAAGCAAGAAGTTGTTCACTGAAATCTAATGGTTGATAAATAGTATGATTGTATTGTAGTATCAGAAGAAAAGATAGTCATTGAGGAGTTTTACTTACCAAGTAATAAAGCTGCTAGAAAGCAATGGGTACATAGCTAACTAACAGGAATGAAAATCAAAGGCTAAAATCCACAATCTGATGAAGATGTGCCTTTGTGGTACCATTACTGAAAAGTTGGAGCAGAAAGACACTCGTAGGATAAGTCAGTGGTTGAGTGTACCTCTATCAGTGGGGTCCATACCTATAGCATAAAGAAACAAATTCAACATGCAATCCTCATATCTACATATGGAAATAGAGTTTCAACAGAAGACAAAGTGATAAGAGAAATGAAACAAAGTAGAGACAATAAGGGTAAGAAAAGTTATCGAAGGCTGGAAGAGGCATCATTGATCAATAGAGATGCCAATTTTCAGAATATTACAGAAAGGCAGGAACTCATACTAGTAATTAACAATTTACAAATTAGTTAGATGACCCGGAACTGAAGAGAAAAAGTGATAAATAAAAATGGCCACGAAGTATATCCAAATCTGCACAACCTCACAACATGATCACACAAACAGAGGGCTAAGTTCATTGATGTACAGGTAATGTTGTAAGTGTTTTATAAAAAATTTCATCCTCTTCGGGAAAATGCAAAGTTCAGAATTAACAATAAAACGTCCATGAAGTAAATTATTGCCTGCGAGAACGTAATGCAGAAATTGTGTAGCTGTAGAATGTCTATCAAAGATCAGATAAAAAAGGAAGATGAGTTATTCTCAGTATATCCATTAGTTCCCACGCTATAGAGTCATTGACTTGATCAAAACATGCCACTCTATTTACTAATTCATCATCACTGTCGTAAAAGACAAGCTGCAAAATTTTTGGTTTCTAGTCACCAGGATACAAATCATTTATCAGATGGTACATTCATCCTTGAACTCTAAGGGGGTCTTTCGATTGGTTTTTTTTTTTTAAAGTGATTTATAAATTAAAAGCCAAAAGCCATAAGTTGGGAACCCCCGACTTTTGACTTTTGGCTTTTTTTGGTACTTGCTCAACTTTAAAAAAGTGCTTAAAAACACTTTTTGTGTTACCCAAACACTTCCAAAACCAAAAAAGTGCTTAAAAGCCACAAGCCAAAAAAATTGGTCAATCCAAACACCCACTAAATGTATACATACCACGATTTCCTCATGTCAAGCCTGTATTGCTACGCACACCAAGATGTGTCAATGCAAATAAATTATTATAAGTTCTAATGTATGTCCAAAGTGTGTATTCTTTTCATGATTTCCTAAATATAGAGCGGACAAATTAGTTGGCATTTGGTGTGAAATTATCTTTGACCATATGACTGGCAAAACAAAATTGACAATTCGAAAACTTTTTTAAGTGGTACATAGTTTGATCATAGCTCAAGATTCGGAGCAGTTCATTATTTTGCCAGTGACCTGGATACTCTAAAAGGTGGAAAGAGTGGAAGAATGAGAACATATAATGGTATTAATTAAACAGGAGACTATTCACTCTGTTTGTATTATTGTAGCTCAGTAGTTTCACAATGTATTGTATTGTATGGTATTACTTTGTAGATACAATGTTTGGATAGATTGTACTGTTTGTTGTTGTTGATAATATTTTTCTTGTTTGGCTTGAGTGTATCGTGTTGTATTGTAACTGGTAAGTTTACTACAATACCCTAAACTACCAATAAATTTATCATCAATTTTAGAAGGCAAAAAAAAAAGGACAGCATATTTCTGCTAAGTTGTCAAAAATTATGCTTTGTAAAATATATTAGTAAGTTATTAAATTCATGCAAATTCAAAAGAAATTAATGAACTACGTACATGCAATAATTAGCCACGCTTACACGTACAAAATATGGATATAGTTATTGTTAACCAGTCTAATCTAGCAAATAGATAATTGAAATATACCAATATTGTTAAGTATGAAAAATGAAAACACTGTTTAAGTGGAGTTTTGACTAGGTGAATCAATTTATCAAATTCCACATTTTTAAATAAATCAAGGAAAGCTACAATGATGTTTGGACTTAGGTTTACTATTTAAAGAAAAAAATCAAACCCAAGCCAAAACCAAATACAATTAAATTCATGCAACTGACTGTACTGAATATTGACTACTAAATAGCACATGCTACATAAAATATCTGCTCCATTTCAAAAACAACGAGATATGCAATTAAAACACAATTATCTTCAAAAATATTTTTGAAAAGATTCTTTTCTTTTGGGATCACGTATTTCATACCTGGTCCAGAACTTATAGCAAAGTAGGTGTTTCTCACAAGTCGTGCTATTAACTGTTGATTGGCCCAGGCTCTCTTTGCATCTATAATATTGTTTGCAAGTAAAAGTTCATAAGATGAAAATAAAGAAACACAAAAAAGGTTCTTCATAAACTGAGATATAGTTGAAGCAGAAAAGAACTTCAAAAATATGGTTTTGGGCGGAAAAAAAGTACCAGTAATTTCAAAGGAAGGGCGGAAACCTCAGTAAATAACATAGTTAACTCTAAAGAAAGAAAAAGAGTACAACCGTAGGACGTGGTGTTTGGGCGGAGTTGAATAATATAGGGTAAATAGAATTATGAAATATTAAGGACATAATTTTGAAAAAGAAATTAGGTTATGCGATCACCACCAAGTAGGCCATTACATAAAAGGGAGCTTTTCAGTGTTACGTAACGACAGATTCAGCAATACAATATGACATGTTTTAAATAACAATCAAAATAAACATTGTATTTGTAAGATATAATATGGGTAACAACGATCCAAACAAGACGGAAAACAAACCTTTAGCAATGAATGGCTGGCTTAGTTGTATTGCAGTTTTCATTACAAACACCTTATGTTGAACCTAACATAAACATATTTTTCAATTAATATTAATGAATTTTGTAGATTCGGATAAAGTTATGACAACTTTCAGTAACTTACCTTTCTCACAGATGAAATAAGGATTTCCCTTGTCACAAGCAGGAAATGAGGGAGGCTCAGTAACTGCATATATATCAGGCATTGATCAAACTAGACGTTCAGAATAGTAACTAAAAATACATATTCATGCAGAGGAAGAAATATGCATTTGCACAAAATGGTGAAACAGAGTGTGTTTTTTAAAAAAGGGTAACAGTAAAATGGTGAAACAGAGTGTGTGTTTTTTGAAAAAGGGTAACTGTAAAATGGTGAGACAGTGTTCTATCCACCGTACAATAAATTTTAGACCTTATATGTCAGCCTGTTTTGGAAGTGGTGCAAGAGTTTTTCAAGTTAAGTGTACGCTTTTCATTAACCACCATAAGTTTGCAGAGTTCACGGCACCTAAAATTTTTATCATCATCTTTCTTATCAGAGTAGGGGCGTTTGCTTGTTTGTCCAGCATCCATGGATATAAAATTTTGTTGCACCCAATGTTTTTTAATCACTACAAGTGTTTTACCCTCCTTACTACAGTTGAACCGGTTTCCCCTACCAATTTATCAACAGCTCTCGATGGAAAGGGGGATAAGTTCGACAAAGACTTCGAAGGAAACAATGTAAGCAGCTACTAAATTAGTAGTATTATTTATATGGAAAATTTTGGATAAAGAAAATACAAAGCAATAAAGATAACTTTCACCGAACAAGGCTTTTGATCCAAAAAATCTTCAAAACTCATGTTACATATTTAGTTAGCAGATCAAGATGAAAAGTGCATAGTTTATCCATTCAATCAAAGCCTAAGCTTGATCAAGACTTTAGCCAAACACGTGATCAGCGAGTTCAACTCTTTCCTCTACTTCACCCTTTAACCCTGGAGTCAGTAGAACAGAACTAAACTACTGGAAAATGAAAGTCTATCAGCGGATAAACCAAGTAGCAAGTCAGAATTCAGAATACAAATTTAAAACCTTAGGGATCGTTTGTATCTGATTAGAGTTATGCAGGTATTAGTAATGTAGGGATTAGGTATCAGAGAATATACGTATTAGTAATGTAGGGATTAGTTATCAGAGAATATATGTATTATGTTATGCAAGTATTAGTTATTCCACTTTCTATCCTGCATAAAGTAATACATACATTCTCTCATAACTTATACATTATCAGTTATGCAAGTTTCTAAATTGCAAACCAAACACTGTATTAACTGTATACATGAATAATAAGCTACCAAAACTAGTATTACTCATGCGGAATTTAATACCTGCATAACTCACATTTAAACCAGCTAGCAAGCAATACCTTAATTCAAATAGAAAAACAAATAATGGTGGTTTCTATGGAACTTGATAACGTGATACGGAAACACCATCAGGATCCACTGTTCTTAATAAATGGAAAGTACAATCGGGGGCTGACTGAAAACAGGGAGGTTAACAGGACCCTTGAAGTCTGTATCGAAGAGTGTGGCACCAATTAAGTTGAAATGGTTCACCTGGCTAGTACTCAGAAGAGCTAGAGCTTGTCTGATTCATGATGCACTACAGAAAAGGGAAATATACATTGCTTTAAGCTGCTCAGTACGTACAGAGGCTTTAGAGACAAACAACCACCTTTTACTACAGTGTAGAAACTACAACAGTAGTGTGCACATTATACATCAATTTGGCTAAGGTGAACTGGTATATGCCAGAGCATACTGCTAATCTTTAAGTTGTTGGATAAGGAAGAGAGGTAGCAAAAGGCAGAAGATTTGGTGCAAAACAATACCTGCCTGTATTTGGTGGAACATTTTCACGGAAAAAAATGTAAGCATTTTTTAAAGCAAAGAGATCTCCATACAGAAGATGTCGCATTATAAAGCAAATGGCCAGGCAGGCATGTTGATGAAACAGAGAAATGAAGCAGGTAACAGTTGCTTCCCAGATAAAAGAAATGTACTTTTTACCTACTAATGCTTTGTCTAATGACCAAATGCCCCATGATGTTTTCTGGGCTCCTCCTAAAAGACTTCCATCTGATTTATCGACTTAACTAAATTATACTAATTAGTCACCCTATTTCAGAAACTTCTAATTCTCTTGAGTGTACGAGGAGGGCTGGTTATTAGACTTACTGAATCAGGAATTTCACCAAGTTATTGATGCACTATATTTGGCTTTTGAAAGAAGAAAAGAAAAAGGAAAGATCTCTATATCTTTACCTACTCGTTTTTCCATCTTAGTATCTAAAGATCGACAACATCCCTTTCATTTTTTCTTATATCCCTCTCTTCTTAGTAGTTCTTCTTTCTAGGAATATAATGGTCGTGGACTTCCTACTTGTGGCTTTGTTGAAGAATTATTTACCCCTGGCAGTAGCAAGGAGCCGCAACTCTCAAAGGGGTTATCAACCACCGAATCACCACAGCAAACCCTCTCTTTACTTAATGGATAGCATTTTTTTTCTTCCAATAAACAAAATGAGAAGTTGGCAAGAAAGAAGAAAAGCTAATATGTTGCATGAAAACTGGGACGGACATCACGGTCATTCATAAAAGGAAAGCTACATATGGTGATGAAACCAATGTTGGCACTCGCTACCTAAATGGAATTGGACCCTATACCTCAGGGAGCAAAGACAACGGTGCATTATATTAGAATAAAGTATGATCACTGTATACTGTGTCATCCAGCCACGTATAAACATACTGTTTTGTAGTAGATTTCGTGCAGGATGAGCAAAATTAAAATAATGCTAAAGTAGGAAATACCAGACAAAGAAACCCAAACAGTTCCCTTTCTCGAAGCAAAAATACTTGAGCAAAAGAGTGTGGTTCCATGAACTTTCTAGCTAATACATCAATAAAACCCCTAATGCAACTGAATGTTAATGGCAACTGAAATGAAATTTCAGCCAAGACGAAGACTAGACTCCTATCAGCAAGATGTAGAAGAGAAGGAAGATGAAGATGAAGGAACCAGCAACAATAAGCCAATCGCAACTCACTGTAAGATCAACGAAACAAAAAGAAAGGCATGTGATCATGATGACAACTAAATTCCGTTCATAAAGTGGTCCTTAGATTACTACTGACAAAATTGGCTAGAAACATTAGTCAGTTCACTTGCAACCCACAATCCATGACTATTCTACCATTCTTAATGCAAAAGCTCAGCACCCAAAAGCAAAATATTGCCGTGCACTTTATTTCAAGTAACAGACAATTTTTGGATCTGCGATTACGGTTTATTGGACTGAGTTGGGTTATGCCTACATCCCTAAAAAACCCATTATGTTGCTGGGAAGAAAGAAGGAGCACAAGACATCTGAAGAAACCTAAAAGACTGTTCCAGCATGTACTGTTTGGGTCTTTTGGAGTAAAAAAACAGCTACGCTACAGGAGCTACCCAAGGAGGAAACACAGCAGATATCCTCTAGCAAATCCAATTTCAGTAGATAGACAGTGCAAAAGTTTTCTAGTATGTTTAAGAAACCCAAGGTCCGAGACTGAAGGAAACAGCAAAGCACCAGCCAATGACTCCCTTGCTATAAGATCAACAAATTGTAAGAAACTTTACAATGCATATGAAGAAACTAAGTTCCATTCATTAAAGTGATTTTGGGCATAACCACTGAGGGTTGACATATTTGGCTGGAAGCATTAAGTCAATTTTTCAACTATAATCCAAGATAGATAGAGAGAGAAATACAAACAAATCATAGAAGTTTCATGCAACAAACATCCACCAGGAGAGTAATTAAGACAAGTATTTACAGTCTGCCTTTAAAACAAAGAGTTTTCAGTACCCTAGAGTATTAAATGTGCCATACACTTCTGGCACATGGAAACTTTGGCCTTCCCATACATCAAAAGGTCTTCATTGTCAGCCTGAACCCTGCAGCAACACAATGTAATGTTTGCATGAAATCGAGGAGACCTTTAAGAGAATAAGTTGGCACATGCCTAAAGGATCGGCGCATAAACTTCAACAAATAACTTCAATCAAAAACTTACTGAGCTAAAGGACTTAACTGCAACATAGCTAATTAATTGGACAACGAAGGTTTTTTGACTTTCATGCTCTTCCTTCCTTTCTTGCGCAACCATTTCCATTTCATTTTTGACATGTAAAGCAATCCACTGATGTGCAAAAGAGATGCAATCCTCATTTTATATTTAGATTTTCCCCTTGAGATCCTTCTTTTCCCATCTTTGGGCTCTCTCTTCCATAAATCAGATGACTCCTCACAAGCATCTCCAATACAAATATTTTTCCATCTATCAAGTAAAACAAGGCTCTCTGTGTAGTAACTAACACCACACGGATCACAACACCAATCATTTGTACAGTTACCACTGTCAACATCTTTAAAGTTGTCAACTGTATAATCAACTGAAACCAATAGTCTTCGGTTACCTTTCCATAAGATTTCACCATTATTCTTTATAGCCATTGGCCTCATGAATTCATTATCAATCTCAAGCTCGGTTGGAGTTGGAGCAGCATTTCCAACATAAGGTGCCCAGAGAATGTCACTACCAAGAGGAAGCTTTCGTGCAAACAGATCATTTTGGATGCTGAACTGTTTCACCCATGAGTCTGGTACACCATACTCTCTCATCATCCAAATATCAATAGGTTTATTTATGTCATATTTATGACTAACCAAACAAAGAGATTCCTCTGACACATAAAGGAACATTTCATCAAAGAGTGGTCGTGATCCATCGGTTAAACCACTAGGCAATATCATATCTGAGAATGTCTCATCATGCATGTTGAACATAACAATCACCTTCCGGCATGATGATATTGATGATATTTTGAGCTCCAATTTGGAAGTAATCCAATGACACGCTCCATTCACATACACATATGGTGTAGCGGTACTGAATAGATAAGACCCACTGACATGGGAAATGTCTTCCCAAATACCAGTATTGTACTTATAAATATCGACACGAGGTGGCACGGCATGAGCCTTAGAGTGTGCTATTCTTACCACCTTAAAGTCATTAGTAACCGCATCAAACCCAAACCCCAATGTAAGACCAAAAGTATCACCTCTCTGACATACATAAGATGGTTCCGGGAGTTGTATCCACTTCCTGATGGATGGATTACAAAAGTAGAAATTGTTCGCGTTGTCGACATCGGAAAGGCACAAAATTCCATTTAGACTCCCCACGATACGAACGGAACAGTTACAAAACGAAAAATCTAAGTAGTTATACAGCCTCCTATTGTCACCGAACAAAGCATAGACATCAACAGCAGCAATCTCATAATTTTGAATCAAGAGGTACTCATTTTGTTTTCGATTGAGACTTGTGGAGATAAAATTAGGGCTAGAAATCAGATCATACCACGACTTACATACGGCTGTGCATCGGATGATCGACTTGATCGGTAGCCTTTCCAGGATGTTCACAACCAATTCCGGGGGCATATAATCCGACATTCTCTCCGGCAGCCGATCTGTTGAAGCAAGCTGAATTTCTCCGTCCTTCGATTTCGAGAGCCCTAGAAGCTGCTTCCGAGTTGTGATGAACTACAGTGTAGTACTCTTTAACTCTTAAGGGACGAAAAAAGGTTCAATTTTCAAATTAGGCACATATATTTCTTACTTAAGATACAAAAAAGGACCTCAAGTACTCTTAATATTGAAACTAATACAAAAACTCTTCATTGATCTATCAGTCACCTACTATTTTTGGCTTCAACCTTTGTGGTCCTTTATTACCATTATTATGAACATTACTCCATCCGTTATATTTTAGTTGTCTAATATATTAAAAATAATTGTCAATTTAGATAATTAAAAAAAATTAAAAAAAATTCCAACTTTAACCTTAACATCAACTACGCTAGAATTAAAAGGCACAAATGTAGATAAAAATTTAATTATTTATAATAGATATATTAGTCAAATAATATTTCTAATTATTTTTTTCTTAAGATTATGCCAAAACTTTATCATGAAAACTAAAATGGAACGAAGGAAGTGATATTTGCATAATTAATTAGACTTATCATTTAATACATGACACTTTTTTATTTTATTGGAAAAAATAATTAATTAAACCAAAACTAAAAATCTGAGTGAAGAAATTCGATGTTTTATTTTGATTGACATCATACTTTTATCAATGGAGAATTACAACAACAACATATCCAGTGGAATCCCACAAGTGGAGTCTGGGGGAGGGTATAATGTACGCAGACCTTATCACTACCTCATAGAAGTAGAGAGATTATTTCCTGGGAACCTTCGTCTCAGAAACCCATACGCAGAATAAACTAGATATGGCAAAAAGTAAAAGAAAGGGAACATCAAAAAATGACTAATAACCAAAAGCATACGTAAACATGATACAATTAACACATAAACAACAAATAATGACAACACATGTTATAAAACACTACTACTCCTCTACCCTACTATACCCCAGGACTAGATAACCACCTAACCCTACCAACCAATTAGCCTACTACTCTAATTCGCACCAACCAAAATATAAAATAATATTTTGTAAGTTTTCTTAGTTGTTATGTATTTGTCTTAGCCAATTTTTTTATCGTATTCGATTTATTATAATATAATATTATCCCAAGTTAGTGTTTTGTGATGCGTTAGGTAGCGATATT
The DNA here is from genome assembly GCA_000787875.1 of Solanum virginianum. Lineage (NCBI taxonomy): Eukaryota > Viridiplantae > Streptophyta > Magnoliopsida > Solanales > Solanaceae > Solanum > Solanum virginianum. The sequence continues at coordinate 103,573 of DF357715.1, read as the reverse complement.
TTATATTACTAGTGTCTATGAATGTGCTTTGAATGTTACTCTTTATCAATTATCATACAAAAAAAATGTTGATTAATCTAGAGTCTCATCTCGACACCAGACTCGAAAAATCAACATTCGACACCTGAATTGAAACTTAATTTTTGAATCAAGACTCGATCTCGACTCTCGATCCAGGATC
>DF357715.1:86551-101629 GCA_000787875.1 Solanum virginianum | reverse complement strand
GATATTGTATAAAATATTTATAAGTTAAATCGTTCTTTTTTAAAAGGTATCATAAAGCACTTGTTAGTCATGACATAAAATTCAATAATTTTGACCGAAATCTAAAAGTTAAATTATTTTTTCCGTCTCGATTTTGAGTGGTATATTACCTTTAATTTTCTCGAGAGATTTTCTGACTTTGCTTTCACATCCGGCACAATCCATATGTACTCTCATTTCTGTCATCTGTACTCAACCAAAAGATAGCAGTTATAATCAAGACACATAAAATTGATTTTGTTTTCAAAATTGAAGTAGTTAAGTTCAGGGAAAAGGGTCAAAAATACCCCTCAATATTGTTTTATTGTTTCACTTTATCCCCGTCGTTAAAATAAATTTATTTATACCCCTGCCGTTAACAAACTCACTAGATTTGCCCCTAAATTGGACGAATTGCCCCAAATTATATTTATATGGGAAAAGGATGAGAAAAATCTTCAACTCTCCAATTGTTTCAATGGTTGTTGGTAGCTCCGGCAGTGGCCTAGATGCTATCCACCACGCTGCCACCCTCCTCTTTGCTCCAGATTTGATTGAATTTTTTACGCTGCTTCAGACTGCCATTGAAGCAACATCACAACTCCAACATTTTTGATAAAATCTATTAACAAATTATGTTGTATTTTGGTCCTCCAAATTCACCATATACGGCAACGTAAGTGATCATGTTTCTATAAATCAGAAATGAGTTTAGAGGAGATGAATTTTGGGATTAATTTGGTATGAATTTGTTAAATTTAGTGGGTCAAATTCGGGTTAAAAAAGAAAATCAGGTCATTCTCACTTGAATTGGATAATTTTATTTAATTTGATATGAATTTATTAAATTTAGTGGGTTAAGTTTGGGTTAAAAGAGAAAATCAGGTCATTCTCACTTGAATTGGATAATTTTATTTAATTTGGAGCTTTCCATCTAATTGAAGGACATGGGTGACAAGTTTTGTAACGGCGGAAACAAAAATGAACTCATTTAACAACAAGGACTAGGTCAAATAATAAAATAAAATTGACGGGTATTTTTGACTCTTTTCCCATATGAATATAATTTGGGGCAATCCGTCCAATTTAGGGGCAAATCTGGTGAGTTAAAATCGAGAAGAAAAGAGATACTCTCCCATATGAATATAATTTGGGGCAATCCGTCCAATTTAGGGGCAAATCTGGTGAGTTTGTTAACGACAGAGGTATAAATAAACTTATTTTAACGGCGGAGATAAAATGAAACAATAAAACAAAATTGAGGGGGTATTTTTGACCCTTTTCCCTTAAGTTTAATATTTGAAATACTCTCTTTCTTCACTTTTACTTGTCATTGTTTTGCTTTTCGAGGTCAACTTGACTGACATGCCGCAACAAAAGGATGGTCCCCTATGCATTTCATTTTTTCCTTAAGGGAAAAAAAAGTAACCCCCATCGTAGTGAACCTCTCCTTGTGATCGGGATGAGGTATCCCGGTGGGCAGAGAGTAGCTAAATTTAATATTTGAAATCTAAAATTTAGATGGTTGAAAATAATATGAAAAGTGTTATATAAGTTGTAATCCTTCTCATATTAATATGATGAAAAAATACATCTTGAAATGTTGGTCAAAATTCATATAGTTTGACCTTGATAAATCAAATAGTGACAAGTGAAAGTGAACGGAGGGAGTATAAAATTTAGATGGTTGAAAATTATACTAAAGATGCTATAAGTTGTTATCTTTCTTATATTAATATGATAAAAAAAATATAATTTAAAATGTTGATCAAAATTTAAATAGTTTGACCTTAATAAATGAAATAGTGACAAGTAAAAGTGAACAAAGGGAATAATCTCTTTCATTATGAATTAATGAATAGACAAAATTAAAGATAGAGGAGATAGTGATTACCGTTGTCATCTTCGCGTTCTTGAGCTAGCCTTTGATCTGTTTTTCCTTCTTTCTTTAGTTACAAAAATATAAAGTTGCTGCAATGCACCATTCAATATCCAACTTTGGCTTATAAAGATCACTTGAACGTTTATAAATAAATATTATTTCTGTCCTCCTCCTACTCAAAAAAATAATACATATGTGCACCGACTATGATTGCTTAAGCTGTCACTTAACATGTAACGTAGGTTATAGAAAAGTTGAGTGCTTTGACTTTGATTAATATTGAAATAGGGTTTTAGATAATTATTTTTTAAGAATAGTGGAACAGAGTAATCAAAATAATAATACTTACTAATGTGGAGTAGTATTTACAAAAAGATATTCTAAGAAAGTGGACGGTTGCGGAATTAGCGTTCAGAAAGTGCACGTGGAACAGGCGTCGATTGCGATTTTAGCTTCCCCATTGTCGCACGTCTACGGTTTATGGCATGGGCGCTGCTGCAGGTTGTGGATATACAGTTAGAAAATCTCGTACGCATTTTAAAACAGAAGAAAATTTAACTTTTCCATAGCTCTAGAGAGACATGTTCCAATATTGATCCTTCAACTCCGATACCATCACCTGCACCTGTTGGTTCTCACTCATCTCCGAAGGCACATGCATCTATTAGGATGTCACCTGTTCCTACAGGTTCTACGGATCATGCACCTTAAAAGGCGCCAACACTGGTGCATGTGCCTCGGGGTACTAGTCCCCATCCACCTCAAATAATAAGTCATTCACCACGGGTGGCTCCAAAATTGGCCTCTCTGGGTCCTGCTAGTTCTCACTTATCCAGTGCACCCGAAAAGGATCCAATATTTGGGTTGTCACCTGCCCCTACAGGTTCTCACTCATCTAGTACGGGCCATGCCCCTGAATAAGCTCCAACATCAGACTCCGTATTGGAGTTTCGACTAAACTTACTCTTAATAGGATTTGCTCTATGTGTAAGGCTCGAACTCCCGTTAAAAGCAAAACAGTTCCACCACTGCGCACACTACAACTCATACATTGAACTTTGAAAAAGTTGTTTGGGTTAAGCCAGTAAATTAGTCGAAACATCTGAACAGTCACAAACAGAGAATTTGAACTGTTCTGTATCTTATCTTCCAGAGAGTACCAGATTGGACTTCCAAAAGGCTTTTTTGTGTTCAAAGTGAACACTGAACAGTCACAAATAAAATCGAGAAGAAAAGAGATACTCCTTAACCACTTGAAGAGGATAAAGAATGTTGGATCATTTGCCACCAGAATTGTTGATTTACATCTTCATAACACTGCCAATTATGTCAATCCTTCGATGCACAAGTGTTTGCAAGTTCATGGTACTCTATTATTACTAGCCCCAACTTTATCTCCACACATCTCAACTGAAAGCAGAACATGAATCACATCATTATGCAATACCACTCTATAAAATTAAACCATGATGAAGAAATATATGTTTTGTTTCACGACAACGAGAATCTGGATCAATATGCCCACTTTGATTTGCCATTTGAACGGACTACCTCCTGCCTTAATATTGTGGGTAGTTGTAATGGAATTTTGTGTCTTGCCAATGATAACTGGTGTTACCCAAGCCATTTCTATTTTTGGAATCCATCCACTAGAAAATCTGTTAAACTCCAAATGCCAATTCATACATTTAAGACATTCAGTACCTATGATCATACACACGGGTTTGGATTTGATTGTGTTACTAATGACTACAAGGTTGTAAGAATACCTTGTAATGAAAGATCACTTTTGAACAAGAAATAGTTTCTTTGTATACCTTGTATGAGTTTTTGTTTCTTTATAAGTTACTATCTTCTTTTAGTAGGAAAAAGAACAATCAAACTCAGTAAATACATGTTGATAACGAACTAAGAAAGAATACTCTATAGATGGGACTAATATGCTAGTGCTTTGCTATTTCCTTTATTCTTGGCACATTAGGTTTCTTTAGCATACTAGAAAGCTTCGTTAAACACTAAAGAATCGCAAGTGTTAAAATATTTTTAAACTACATGTTCTTGTAGATATTTTCAGCTCAAAAATTTGAAAAACGTATTTCAAGCATATATTCCATACATAAGTTAATCATATAAAATATGTAATGACTTTTTTAAAATTATATATATACATCAATCTCAATTAAAATGTGCTAAGATTCTATGTCTTATTGAGGCTAATGTATATAATAAAGAAAAATGATATAATTTAAATGTTTAACTTATCTACATACAGACATTTGAGAATGCAAACTTTTTTTTTTTAAAATTTGAGTTGAACTTTCTGATACAAATATTTTATCACATATACTTTGAGAATCAAAATAAATTTTACTAAAAACTTTTAGACGCGAATAAATTTAACATAATAAAATTATACACTATTATGTACTAGATAGATATCAAGATGCTTAACTGATCGACCCAACAATATTTTATTTGTCGTGAATCAACAGGACAATGTGTAAAACATAAATTTTGGAGGAGGAAAATTTGATTTGAACATTTCTAGGGGCTATTCTACTAAAAAGCAAAAGTTAAAGGATGAGAAGTACTATTTCCCTTTCGAAGAAGCCCTTGTTAGATAAAATTTCACTCCCTGCACTACTGCCGTAAAATCTTCATCGGGTAAGCACATTCACACAGAACCAGAGAAGCAAAAAGGGCGAGAAAAGGGCAAAATCTCCCTTTGTTTTCAGTTCAAAAATCTTTAATTTCAATCGGAAAGAGATCGGAAATGGCTGCTTCCAAGGAACGTGAGAACTTCGTCTACGTCGCTAAGCTCGCTGAGCAAGCCGAACGCTACGATGGTTAGGGTTTCTACTTTTTTATCTGTCTAGATCTGTTGATGTTTCTGTTCCTTTTGATTATATGCTTAAATTTGACGAATCTCTTATGTGTTTACTCAGAAAACTTTGAAAAAAAGGAACTGTTAGTATTATTTTTGGTACTCGGAATGTTAAGTTTTGCTGAAAATGCTGCACTTGTTGCTTTTGACGTTTTGAAGTTTTATATATCAGCAAATGGACTTAGGTCAGCAGTTCAGCACATATTAGCTTTTGTTGATACGCTTTGGTTAAATGCAGTTAGGCTCTAGTCATTTATGTAGGTTGTAGGACTTTAGTACATTTAGATATAGTTGATCCAATTGAAGGTTGAATTATTTGTAAGTCGATTTCCGGTTACTCTGAATGTAGAATTTTATTGAGATGTGACAATTGGTGCTTTTGAAGTTTCATATATATCAGCAAACAGACTTAGGCCAGCAGTTGAGCACAGATTAGATTTTGTTGATCCACTTTGGTTAAATGCAATAAAATTTAGTTAGGCTCTGATCGTTTTGTGTAGGTTGTAGGACTTTAGTACATTTTAAGGATTTGTATAGAGAAGGTTGATGCAGCTGAAGAATGTTGAATTACTCATAAATGGATTTCCGGTTACTTGGAATTTGGAATTTTGTTGATATGATAAAATTGGTGCTTTGACGTATTAAGAATTAATATGGTAGCAGAAGTCCTTATCTACTTGGAAGTTCTAGAAAGATTTACCCTTTACCGATCTGTTTGGTTAAATGTAAGCAAAATGTAACTAGGTTCCATATTTTATGTAATTGGTTGAGATTATAAGGAATTGTGAATTGCGGTACAGAAATGGTTGAAGCGATGAAGAATGTAGCAAACATGGATGTTGAATTGACTGTGGAGGAAAGGAATCTTCTTTCTGTTGGTTATAAGAATGTGGTGGGTTCTAGGAGGGCATCTTGGAGGATCTTGTCCTCTATTGAGCAGAAGGAAGAGTCTAGAGGAAATGAGCAAAATGTCAAGAGAATCAAGGAGTACCTGCAAAAGGTGGAGTCAGAGCTCACCAACATTTGCAATGATATTATGGTGGTCATTGATCAGCATCTCATTCCGTCATGCACTGCTGGCGAATCAACTGTGTTTTACCACAAGATGTGAGGGTTCTGATTTCTGTTTGTTGTTAGTTTGAGTGCTAAATATGTGTTGTTTTGGGATGTTTAGAAAACGAGATCTGTTAAGCTGATTTGTCTCTGCCTGCAGGAAGGGGGACTATTACCGCTATCTTGCAGAATTTAAAGCTGGCAATGACAAGAAGGAGGTTGCAGAGCTTTCATTGAAAGCATATCAGGTATATGGTTTGCTTGCAACCTGGCTTCTCAAAAATAAAGTGAAGACCCTTTGTATGTCAATTGCATTTGATCTTACAAGAGCCAAATTTATAGTTTATTTACATGCAATTTTTCATTGAGAACTTCTTTCCTCTTTTCTTTTCTACAATTCCCCTTGCTGCAGTAGATGTTGAATTCCCATATTAGTTTGGCGACATATGTCTGTCTGTTTGTCTGCTTCTGCTTATTATTTGTTGCTAAACCTTGTGCAGTCAGCTACTACTGCTGCGGAGGCAGAATTACCACCCACTCATCCCATTCGTTTGGGACTGGCTTTGAATTTCTCTGTTTTCTACTACGAGATCATGAATTCACCTGAAAGGTTTGTCTTTTGAATTTTCATTTTCTTGAATCTATCAATGCCCTTTTTTTAATCAGTGTGTCCATACCTGTTTCTAGGCTCAACTGATGATAATCTGTTTTCTCCAGGGCATGCCATCTGGCAAAACAGGCCTTTGATGAAGCAATATCTGAGCTGGATAGCCTGAATGAGGACTCCTACAAAGACAGTACCTTGATTATGCAGCTTCTAAGGGACAATCTCACCTTGTGGACTTCTGATCTTCCAGAGGAAGCTGGTACGTTTGGGCTCATATCCTAATATTCCATGTCACTTTGGTGTTCGTATTATCTAGAGTTCAGGTGTTCATAATTTTTGCCTGGTCGACGACACTTTATTTATTTCTTATAACTATCCGTGTTTAGCTTGAAATTACTATTCTCAGGCATGATTCAATATCTGTTGCCTGTCTTTTCCACTAGTAGTTGCTATAGCTTCTTCAGTGGTTTTGATAGCTTGATCACATGTGAGATGTCTGCAGAATGAACTAATTTGGTTCTGCAACCTTTTAGATGGCACTAAGGGACTTGCCCCCCAGGGCTTTAGTCTAAAGGTAAGAGCATAGCAGGTGATATGTGAGTTGGGCTGACATCATGGGTTCAGACCCTGCAACATATAAAAGCCTTGTATTTAAGTGTAGTAGTAGAAGGATGGACTGAGTTTTGAATTCTGTGTCACATTGCCTCTCCAAGATTTCTTGGTTTGTAGAAAGAAAAAAAGAAGATGGCATTAAAAGGGCTTTGCAGTGCATTGTAATGATAAGTGCTAGCTCGCTCTTTTCAGAAAATAAATCCAGGGTGATAAAGGAGAAGTGTGGCATTGCTTCTTTCTTGAAGGGGAAAAAGAGAGGCAGGCAAGGAAGTATTAGTTCTTGAAAGTTTTTTCTTATGTCATGTGTTTCTTTTCCTGACATAGGATTAATCATGAAAATTTTTTGGTGATACCCTTCAGCTAAACCTTGGTATCTGCCTGAATTTTAAGGCATTGAATCAGACAATCTTGACAGTGTACTTGAACAATTTTTTCCAGTTATTTTACATGTGTTCTTCAATCAAAATGCTTTTCGCAGTGAGTAATTATTTCCTTTAGAAATATATGATAACTGCAGTGCAAAATAGTTTGATGAGGCTTAAAAACGTGATACTAATAACAATATTGGGTTGTTGAGCTGGATGAGTAGATTTACTAATTTACTGAATCTGAGGGAAAAACTAATTTTCTAATTTAGTGTGTTTAAATTTTGTTGCCAATTCACAGAAGATGCCCAAAAGGGAGATGCCACAAACAAAGCAGGTGGAGGTGAAGATGCAGAGGTAGGTTCTTTAAATCTGGTCTCCTTAAGTCAATTTTAGATTTTCCTACACTGGTAGTAATTCAATTACATAGTCATTTCAAATCATAATATTCTTTTGTGTTCTTGCAGTGAATGGACCTGATGGTTAGAGCTACTATGTGTACCATGTGTATTTGGAGGTGTGAGGACGAGGATACACCAAGGGGGGCTGTTTGTTTGTTGAGTCTTAGTAGATACTTATTTATGAGCATGTTTTGTCAGTTTCTTTACATGTTAATTGGCTGTCTGCAATTCAGTGTGTAATTTGCATCCCCGTGCTATTTACCTCTCAGTATAGTGAGTCGTTTCAGTCTTTAGATAATTGGTTTGGTCTATAGGTGGTTTTATTTTTCAGACAACTGCCGCAGCCAAATGGAGGATTTCAGCTATTTGCTGTCCTCTCATCCTTATTATCTCAATGTCACCAATACCAATTTTATATTATTCTATCCTTTTTTATTTAGTTTGAAGCTGAGCATATTCATTGCTCTATGTTGATGCATATTATTGGTATCTCTTACCCCAACAGTATTTATTCTCTCTGCATGAGTAGTCATTTTTGTTGAGATTGATCTTATGCATGTTTCCAAATCCAAAATAAAGGATTGGAAGAATTAGAACATCTAGAATTGGTGCCTTCAAATGGCCTGCCCAATACTGTTGCTTGTGGAGCCAAGGCAATGACCAAAATGCCTTGACAAATTGATGGATTTTTAAGGCGCTACTGGTTAACTATTGACTTTTCCAAGGCACGTCCCTTTTTTTCTGTTGTTGCACCTTTCCTTTTCCCCTACATCTTCATGGAGGTTGATTGGTTATATTGGACATTCTAATATCCTTTGTATGTGGTCAAAAGGAATCGTTTCTAATCAGCGCCTGAGGAACTATTAGCTTTTTGTTTGAACTCTGCTTTCCTTAATAGTGTGGACGGTTACGTATTCATGTTAAGAGTATGCTGTTTTTATTCGACCAAGTAGCAAGGTACAGCTGCCTATGCTTGTTAAAAGGGATGTTTGCCTGTGCTTGCTCATATTTAAAGCTTTTTAAAATCCCTTTTCAATTTGTACCTCCCCTTAAAAATCTGCTGTCCTAATAATACTCTTCAAATAACTTTTCACTAGTTGACTGTTATTATCGATCTATTATGACTGGTTAACATGCATATGCATCCGGTTTTCGTCATTTTTGGCACAGGACAATTTGGTTAATGGGTGATATTAGTCATCCAAGTCCTCCAATTCAGATTTGTCCCTTAGCATTTGATAAGCAACAACTTGTCATCTCCCATCTTCTTGGAGAAATTTCACCCTAAACGGATATTAGAATATTAAGTGTATTCTTCAAAATGGTGTCTCCAACCCTTTTCGCTCCCATTTCTATCGTTCTTTTCATTTTAACTTGACACAATTCTATTGAACATCCTTACGAAATTTAAAAAAAAATCCTATTGATATGGCTATTAAAATATTAACCATTAAAAGTGTTTTAATCAAATTACCCCCTCCGTCTATTTTTACTTGTGCATTATTGACTTGACACAGGAATTAAGAGTAGTTTTACCAAATGGACGGAGGGAGTAGCTTAAATTATTCTTGGTATTTTTAAATGGAATGGCGCGTTCCTAGATGATGGTTAATGATACAATCTTCATAACGAGAGAGTGTTCATCCAGATCCCTCAGCAAAAAATTATATATGGTATATATATAAAATTATTTGTTTATGTGTGTATATATATACACAATTCAATTTATTTTCGAAGCTCTTATTAAAAATCCTGAATCGTTAATCATTGGAACACCACCCAAAAAGCCTGAATCGTTATTCATTGGAACACCACTCAAAAAGGGAGAAGACGACAAGGAGGATTTTGGAATTTTAGGATATACTTATTGAAATAATGCTAGTACTATTTGGTGCATTACAATAATAGAGGAATACCGAATAAATACTTTTCAAAGGCGGGAAAAGGCTCCCTGTAAGGTCTCACCTTTGCTCAATGGCAAGTTGGAATTTGATTCTTTCGTAAAATATTTCTTTAAAATCCCTCACATTGTCTGTTTTCTTTGCTCATTCATCAGACTCACAAACTTCTCTGACACAACAATGGGGGATCTTCATTCTGCAGAACTTGTAAAGACTCAAATTTCAGCCGTTATTTTTGATTTGGATGGCACCCTTTTGAGCACGGGTCCTCTTTTTACACTCCCTTTGTCCTTTTTTAGTTTTGTTTTTCTGAGTTTGTAGCATTACGAGTGTTTGTTGTGTTTTGAGATAGACCTGTAACAATAGGTTCAACTGAATCATGCTTTTGACTCGGACCATGTATGCATATAGTCTCAATTTCTTTTTTGATAACTGTGGTGTCCTACTGGCTTGCTCACATCTCGACTAGTTCCATGTGATATCTTACACATCCAACCAGAAACATATACTCCCTGACACGGTTTGTAGGAAAAAAAGAAAGATTTTTAAAACTTGTGATCTAAATTAATTTCTTTTTAGATGGACTAAAAAGGAAAGAGTGCCACATAAAATGTGATAGAAGGAGTATTAGGTAACTCTGTCCACTAAGGCTAGCACATATAAAAAGAAATTACTTAGTGTTTTTGTCTTTGCTTTAGACCTCATGATTTTCAATTCACCTCATTGACCATTAGACACACCCTTGGGTGCATCTCTCAATCTCATTTTGTATGATGCAATTTAAGAAAGAAAGAGTGAGTTTTTAAACTTATAATCTAGATTAGGTCCATAGAAACAATTTTGAAAGTAAAGTGCATCAAGGGGTAAGGATTCTTACACACCACCTTCCACGGACTCTACTTGTGAGATTACGCTAGGGTATATTGTTGTTGTTGTATTATGCACCTCACTTTGAGCCCACTGATACTAAATCTTGGATGTATCTGTTTTTAGAGCACCTGACAAAGGAAATTCTGAAGGAATTTCTGGCTAGATATGGGAAGGTGCCAGATAAGGAGAAGGAAAAGAATAGATTGGGCATGTCCCAGAAAGAGTATGCTATTGGCGTTGTCAATGATTATGACCTCCCTATCACGCCTGATCAGTATATCGAAGCAGTCATGCCCTTGTTTCAGGACAAGTAAGTTTTTTTCTAAACCATTTCTCTCACTATATTAGCTGTTTCTTTTTATTTTGGATATAATCTTATAGATATTCTCTTGTAAATTACTGTAAAACATGATTGGTTGACACTTGACAGTGGCAGTGCACCTAATGCATTAGTTATGGATTCATCCAAATAGAGATGTATATACAACATAACTTATGGGTTCACGTGTACTCAGTGGCTTTTGCTCAGGCCCTGTATATGTATCAATCCACGTAATATTTGAATGTGAAACCAATTGTTATTGTATATTAACTTGAGGTCACTGAAGGAATCCATAGACTTCAAATCTTGAATCCACCTCTTCGTCCAAAATAATAGCTTTGGTTCAAACCCAATATATGTGTTTAAAAATCCACTAAATAGGCATCAAACATAGAGTCCGAACACAACAAATTAATAAGTTGAGGTAGAATATCAAACTCAAAGCCATTAAGTACAAATCCTTGATCCGTGTGTGTTGGTTGATGTTGTCTCTTGCAAAATCATCATAGTTGTGCATTTCGTTGTACTTCATATTGTATAAGTAACAGGGTTATTGATCGTTACATTCTCCTATTGCTATTACATGTTGGAGAGAAGCCTTCTCCGTGTTGCTTCAAGAGCCACATGCATCTTCTCATTCTCCTGGAATGTGTTATAAAGTTGTATTTTTAATGTCTTTGAGCTGAAATGTTCTGTGATAATGTCTCCGATTCTAGTGATGAAATGATGGGAATGAAATACTTGTTGCCATGACATCTTTAATAATATGATTAGCTTCACAATATTAATGTGCTGCTCTGTATAACTAACAGAATCTAGTAAAACACTATGCACTAGATTCCATTTATCAATAATTTTGCGCATCATCTTACATAGTGTTGAGGGTGTGACAGATTAACTAATATCAGTTTCCCCTGCACTGACATGTTTAAGATATTCAATGATTAATCAAGTGTACAACAGAGTAGTCACGTATAGTTTTTTTTTCCTGTTTTGTTGCAGGTGGCTGCAAGCGAAAGCACTTCCTGGTGCTAATCGCCTTATAAGACATTTCCATAAGCATGGAGTTCCCTTTGCCCTTGCTTCAAATTCCAAAAAGAAAAACGTAGATGGGAAAGTCTCTCTGCAAGAAGGTTGTGCTATAACTCATCAAGACATTAATGTAAAACGTAGTTAATCTTCATTTTATGCTCCTTTGCACACTTATCTTTTATTCCTTGTTTCATTGATTAGTGTTGTTGTTTTCGAAGTAAATGTTCCATACAACAGTTCCTTAGGACTGAGATAATTCTTTCTTCCAGCTGTTTGGCACTTCATTGGATGTTGCTCTCTGTTGTTAGGCATGTAGCTTCTTTATAATTTTGTTTATCCCATTTGTTCTCTCCTTGCAGTTCTATCTTTTGATTTTGTGGAAAAGATGTGCGGAAGCATACAAAAGAGTATTTTAGTATTGGAAGTTGGATTATTAGTGTACATTATGGAACGCTTAAGCTTACTGATAACTCAACTTAATTTCTCAATGATCCATCTGAAATCAGATCTAGTTGTAAAAGAATATGAATCCCTTTAAAGGCCTCAGAAACTCGCAAAGTATTTTTATGGAATCATCTTATTATTAAAGATCACTTCGGAAACAACCTCTCTATCTCTATGAGGTAGTGGTAAGGTCTGCGTACATTTTACCCTCCCCAGACCCCACTTGTGGGATTCCACTAGGTATGTTGTTGTTGTTTCATCTTATTATTAAAGAAAATTGTTTCCCTCTCTTCCTTAATGAGGTCACCTTTATGACCTTCCAATCGTGGTCAGCACATCAACTTTCTTTTAGTTATTTCCTTGTGAAGGTGTATATTTTAAACAGGTGTATATTTTAAACTAACATTGTCCTTTTTCTTCACTGAACTAGGTTGGAAAGAATATTTTTCTGTAATTCTTGGAGGTGACCAGGTTAAATCAGGGAAGCCTTCTCCAGACATGTAAGTTCAGCTTTCTACTGTGGGTGGTACTCTGAATTGTTCTGGTTACTGCTATGCATAAGATTTGACATACTCCTATATCTTCTATTCCTCTTAAAGTTTGTGTTATCACATTTTTTCTTGAAGAAAATGTAAGAATATTTCATTGATAGCTATAGAACCAAGAAGTTGTGTGATTACAAAAGCATGTACTAACTGCTCATCATACAATTCTTTCAGCAGCTCATAAAGTTACGGAAATCTATTATTTGATCTCCACTGTTCAGATATTCATGGTTGACTGAAAAGACTAAATATGTTTGAGCTGTGAGCAAAAGTATTTCAATCCATGAACCCTATGGCTAATTCCTTTTAAGTGTCTTCTATTAATCTCCTTCAATTCGACCTGTAGCCATAATACTTATAATGGCATTCTGTCCTTGCTTTTGCTAAATTTTAACACAACAAAATATTCAGTGAAATCCGGTCTGGGGAGGGTATAGTGTACACAGACCTTGCTACTACCTTGTGGAGATAGAGAGACTGTTTCGTAAAACCCTTGGCTTAAGTGCATCAAACCCAAGTAAAAAAAAGAAGAAAACAATGAAAAAAGCATGGTCCTTAATAAGAAAAGTAGTGCAAGTTTTGTTTAATAAGAAAAGTAGTGCAAGTTTTGTTGAATTCTCTGTACCTTTATTCCAGCCTAACTGTGAAAAACCTATGTTAATCCCAGAAACATGATCCACAACATCAATGCTGGTTTCCAGTGCAAGAACATATGATTTAACAGTTCTCACTTCCCTTTCTCATAGATAACACTTGCTACAGAGTATAGCGCCTCTTTTAGCCTTATTCTCTTTTAGCCACATTTCCAGTTTTTGCGTTATCATTTTTAAGGGAATATAACATAGAAAGGGCTGAAGATTTGGCTTAGCGGGGCAAAGTTTTCCTTCCTATTTGTAACAAAACGAAATACTTGTTACTGTGAAGAGTTGGACTATAGTTGAGAAATACAATAGTTTTTGGGTGTAAAGAGTGCCTGATGCAAGGTCTAACGAAAAATTAGATATTAACTCGCAGAGAAAAAGGTGGAGAAAGAACATCAGTATTTCTCACACAATTACATGATTCTGTAAGTACTTTTAAAAAACCTACATGCTTTATAAGTCTAAACTAATATTTATATGAACAGTATTAAACAATATTAGTAAAAGAGCACCCTAATTGATTTTTAGAATGTTCATTACAGAACAGATGATGTTGAACAACAAAGATCTGGTTCCCTTCGTTCTTTCTTTTCTTCCAGAAGATGGATAAAATTCCAATAAGCAAAAAGAATCAATTAAACCTTCATTGGGAAGCATATATCAAGATTTTATTGATATAGTAATATCTTTCTCCACAGAACCTTGTGTTATCATATTAAAAGAACTTAGTTTCCTATGTTTATGTTATGGGGTGTGATTGAAGGGGAAAGGGAGAGAAAGCAGCTGTCCCCCTTGGCACCCCCCAAATTTGTGTCATCCGAATCTTCTAACAATGTCTAGGCTGAATTGGAGCTGTTCCTTGGCATCAAATTACCTAAAAATTAAACATTATTTCAATTTTTTCTGCTTTTTTAGGAGTCCAGTAGGTTTTTATCTTATATTCTACTCTGTACTCTGTCTGTTATTCTTGGTTTTGTGCAAACTGGCAGTTTTAATGCGCACAAGTCAATTGGCCTCGTAATTATTTTCTTCATTGGGGATGGGGTAAATAATACTAAAAGGGTATTAGCAGCATTAGTTTTCTTCACCACTTTGGAAGAGGATACTCCTACTGGTGGTACATGAATGAAATGATATACTTACTCAAAAGAAAAGTATATTTAGTGGAGGCGTGCGTCAAAGGTTGGAACCAGCCATAGACAAAAACCTGATATACAAATGGAGAGGGTAAAGAAGAGGGTCCATTATCCACTGAGTTTTGGATTATGCACCACTGGCCTGGGGGATTTTCTCGGTTATAGAAAAAAGTTTGGTGTATATTTGTAACAGGATTGGCATGGGGCATTCCGTTTATAGTAAGTCTCCTCTTTTCCTATAATGTCTAAAATAAGTCTTGTAGACCCAACAACAATTTTGTGCTGTACATGTTCAGAAGCTACTATTAGTCTAAAGCGTTTGCAAAATTTGTGTATATCACTGACAGGTCCGAACTTCTTTTCCA